>CAUYRT010020502.1:0-15979 GCA_963574885.1 Lepilemur ruficaudatus
TAGCTGGGACTACAGGCATGCACCACCATGCCCGGCTAATTTTTTCTATATAGTTGGCCAATTAATTCCTTTCTATTTTTTAGTAGAGACGGGGTCTCGCTCTTGCTCAGGCTGGTTTTGAACTCCTGACCTTGAGCAATCCGCCCGCCTCAGCCTCCCAGAGTGCTAGGATTACAGGCGTGAGCCACCGCGCCTGGCAAGTTTCTTAATCCCAATACATTTCAATATCCTCATGTATATTATGGCAAAGCAATACCTACTCAAAAGGCTATGTGAAGTTTTTAGCCCTGAGGTGATTAGTAAATGATTAACTACTCTAATAATTATGCCATGGTACCGACCACTTGGTCTGTAGGTTAGGGGACTGCTTGTCTCCTCCTCCAGCATCTGCATACCCCCTGTTCTGCATCTGTTCAATGGGGACACAACCAGCCTTCATCCAACCTCACCAGGGAATGAAGATAACAAAAGAGCTGGCAAAGACATTATGCAAATACCAAATATTATTAAAACATTAATGAACTCTGGCAATTTCCCTGAATTTTGATAAATGGTGTTTATTATGCACTGCCAGCCTCTCACATAATTTGGGCTCTCAAATATTAACTAGATAATAACAGCAATCATTCTCCTAAAAGACCAAGGTATAGAGAAATAAGGAGTGAATCTAGATGACTCCAGCTAACACCTGTCACCAAAACATAAGAATTTCTGTGCAAAGAACAGCAGGACAGATCACAATAACCACCAGCAGGCTCAGATCAACCCCACAGTCTGTACAGAATTCTGCTTTGATAGGACAGTGAGGTGTCTTGGTGCTGACAGGTCACTGATTACTACAACTGTCTGCCACTCCTCTGATCTTCTGTGTAAAATTGCCTACAAACAAGACAAAATGAAAAGGGTCTGGGAAGCTGGAGGGGCTTCAGTCCAGACTAATAATCTTATACAGGAGGACAGCAGCATGCCCCCCACCCTCCACCAACCAACTGCCTGAAACCAGAGGCAGCAGCATTACCTCAACTCCATTAAAGAGCCTTGTACCCAATTCCTTGGCTACTTCATTCCATGTGTCAGGATAATGTTTTTAAGCTGCCGACAATCCTCAGGTACAGCTCAGATACAGAACAAAGCCAGGAGGGCTCACTCCCTACAATTCCCAGAAATGAGGGCCTGGTGTCACCCAAGTGACACCCTAACAAGCTGGCGGTCATTTAGATACCTGGTTCCCATGTTCCTTAAAGAACCAAGGCTGTGGCAAGTGAAACAAAGTGTACAAAAAGAGATTTTGTTTTTTAAGCTAAGCAAAAATCTGCTTTAGAAAAAGTAAAATTACTGGGACCCTCGCTGTTGCCAAACCTTGATTCATCTAGAGCAGCCAGCACCTCATGAAAGGAAAGTGAGGAAATCACAAATGAATGCAGCACCACACACAGACAAGCTCATTTCACCATCTGCCTTCTAGTGTCCAGAGGGGCAAAAGGCTTAAATGAAACTCTCCTGAATTTTCTCTCCTGCAGGTGGAAATACCAAATTCCCAGAGGGCAATAAAGCCTTCTCTTGCAAGGTCAACTTGGATAAAAAGAAACAGAAGCAAATCCAGTTTACCTGTCAACACAATGCCACCCATGCCACTAAACACATGTGTAAATTAAGCACCCTAGAATAATTCGCTCTTTTATATTTGGATAAACGCTTTGCTAAATCAGTGTATTAGCTATGGGGTTAGCACAAAAGTTCCTAATGAGCCAGGCACCTAAACTTACGGCTCCCCACACTCTCCCATCTTCTAACCCTGACTGGTGGTGACCCAGTACCTTTCTCTGGTGAATGGCCTAGGGAAAGACCCAACAGCACTGATGTGGGGGCTGTAATAACACAATGGCACACTTCCATTATTTATGCCAAAGAGAAAGGCTATGATTAAGCAACAAAAATAACTGCCCCCAGCCTTCTGTGTGTGGCCCCACCTTTCTGACAATCACTGTGGTGGTTTTCAGATCTAAAAGCTTTGTAAACTTTGTCAATTCTAAGCTTTCCTCTGAAAGCTCACTTCCCACCAGGTTACATATTAAAAAAAAAACATTTAATTCATTAAATAGTTGAATGATCGAATATCTCAACAAAGAGTTTTTCAACCCCATACACAATCTAGGATACACTTGAAGAGTGTGGAACAAAAGGTTAAAACCAGCCAAGGTTTTTAACATGCTTCATCCGACTTCCTAAAGCATTAATACAACGGGCGGACACACCACGTTCAATTTGTATCACCCCCTACTTGAGCAGGGGTTGGGGGGTAGCGGAGGGAAGAAAACCTAGAGGGAAGAAGGTATCCCAGGACAGAACCAGCGGCAGATAGCCCGCTGAAATACAAGTAGACTGCAGCAGAAAGGCAAAACCTGTGTCTTCCTCTGGCCAAAAGACCTTTTCCAATCAAATTTTTCAATACCTGGAAAATTGGCCGAGGATGTATCTGTAGAGCGCACACAGAGACACGCGTTAGAGCAGCGCTACACCCGAGTACCAGCTCTGCGGAATGTTAACGACGGGCCACGTACTGCATGACAGCCAGGGTTTCACTGGTGGAGCCATAAGCTACATGCTCCCATCACCCGGCACTCGTACTACACCTCAGTAGCAAAAATCCCGACGGCAAGACACCTGGGGAGGGGTGGGCTCCGTCTCTCGCGTCCAGCTCAAATTACTTTCCTCTTTCAGGACTCACAGGTGAGAGGCTGGGATGTGGGGAGTGGGCGGCTTATTTCTAACCCGGACTTCTCCTGGCTTGGGAACTCTGGCCGCCTGTCTCCGCCAGCGCTAAGACTATACACAAAGAGGAGGGGGCAGACGCTCCTTAGCAGCCAGAGCTGGGTGCCTGGTCATTTCCGAGCTGGGAATTAGGAATTCCGAGCTCAGCAAGAACCCCAGAGAAGCTCCGGAAATGCTTCCGATCGCTTCAAAGGGAAGTCAATTTGCAAACCAAAGTTGCAGGAACTCCGGGCGCCCAGACTACTTCAGCGAGTTACAACGGAACACCCAACAAGTTTGGCCACCGGGGGCTTGGCATGACAGCGCTGCGCCGCCAGACGAAAGAAGCAACTTGTCGCTCGGGCCCGGAGCCAGAGCCCCAAGCTCTCTCCGCACCCAAGACTCGGCGCTGGGAAAGCGCAGGTCTGAGCCTCCGGGAGCCGCGTCCTTTAATTGAAAGGCGCCTCCAGGTCTCACCTGTACAGCGCGCTTGCAGGGGCTTCCCCCAACAGTGCAACGTTGCACCACGAGCACCTCACCTGCCTACCCGCCCCCGGCGGCTGAGAAATTAACAAAAGAACAAGCGAACTGGGGGAAAGGGAGACCCGGCGCAAAGTATAGTAAGGAGGGGAGGGCAGGCAGCCGGCTTGCGGCGCGGAGAGGAGAGAAGAGACGGAACAGAGATCGCTTATACCCCAAGCACCCGGCTCTGGGAAGGAAACCGAGAAGGAAAGAGCTCGAAAAGGGGGAATGGGTTCTCTACTCCGCTTCCCATCTCTCTCTCTCACACACGCACACACACCTCCCCCTTCTCTCCTTACCCAGCATGGAAAAGATGAAATCCTTGGCTGTGTGGATCTCCAGCGCTCTCTGGTCGTCGTATTCCCGCTGGTCGTGCTTCGTAAATTCTTGGATGAGTTTGTTCAATTCCTCCACCCGGGCTCCCGACCTGAAATCCAGCTCCGGGAACGCAGGCTTGTTGTTACAGCCCAGGGAGGCTGCCTTGCTGGCGGTGGGAGCCGCCATCTTCATGCAAAACGCGCCGAGTAGCAGCTCCGCGGCGGCCGCGGCACCCACCCCCGCCCCCCACCCCGCCCCCTGGGCCTCCTCCCCTCGCCGGCTCCCGGGCAGTGGCCCCGGCCCGTGGGCGGGCTGGCGGGCGCTCCCCCGCTCCGTGCGCTCCGGCCGTCCGGGCTCCGGGAGGAGCTGGACTGCAGCGAGGGTGCGTGTGTGGCCCCGGCACCCTTTTCTCTGGCCCCACGCCCGTCCCGATGCTGCGCGTCCCTGCTCTCCCCTGGCCCTCGCTGGCAGCGACGACAGCGGTCGTAGAGCCGACCGTAGTCTCCCCCCAGGGCGAGGAAAGTGAAGTGGAAACAATGTGAAATTCACCAGCTCAGAAATCAACAAGCTGCCGGCTCCCGTGTTACGGAGCCAGCACCAGCGTCCCCATTTAAAGGGACAGCGCACCCAGTGGAAGGAAAAATAAATAAATGACAGAGGTCTGCGCGCCTATGCCACTTGCCAATGTGTACTCGGGAAGACGTGCGAGGTGTGGACAGATTTTTTTCTTCAGCGCCCACCCTCCCCCCTTTCGGGGTAGGGCTTACCAAGCGCATTCAAGGGGAAGAGAGTCTTCCTCTGTCTGATTTTAAGGGCGGTGTCCTGGGCGAGGACATACATCTCTATGCGCGCGTTTCCTTCTCTATCCCAAGAACTCTAATTATCTTTACATGGTGAAAGAAACTGCCTTAAGGAATATGAAACCTATCTTCTGCCCTTTTCTGGCATGGATTACCAAACATGATAGGACTAATCGTATCAAAAAAGAGGGTGCACAACTCGCCCAGTATAGATACTCTCATTAACCGCTATCTTTGCCCTAGGTAATTAATTTACCTGCTTATTCAACTTAACATATTACGAGTTAATGAGCTCTAACCTACTCTAATATAAGGATAGGGAAACTAAAGGGTGGGTGTGGGGGAGGGGAACAGAATGAATTGCCCCAGGTTCCAATGAATGTTGAATGAGGAGATGAAAATTCTCTCATTCAGCAGATAAAATTTGCCAGAGGGAGTGCCAGAATCCAGGTGGACAGTGAGAAGCCAAAGGACATGGTTCCTACAATGGAGTTAGGCTTACAAGACAAGGCAGATTCAATCTAAGTCAGAGTCCTCTCTGACTTCAGACAGAATAGAATCTCAGAGGTAATTTTAGTGTTTATGAGGTATATGACTCAAACACTTAGGAGGCCCATCAGCTCTTAGAAACAAAGGTTATCTTCCTCCCAAATTCTCCAAAATCAATCTCTTCTCTATCCCACTGCCCCTGATTTAGATCAGGCCTTTTCATTTTCTTGCCTGGGTCCTCATGGTCAAGAATACAAATTGTTTTGTTAGACCTGGAAGGAAATCCAGGGAAGGAATGCCATGCCTTCCCCTGTAAAATGGGAATAATAATAATTCCTGTCTCACAGGTTGTTTTAAGGATTATGTGAGATAAAGTAGGGCAAGCACTTAGAACAAAGACTGACATAATAAGTACTTAATAGAAGTTAGCTATTATCTGCTTCTACTATTGTTGTTGTTATGAACTTAATTCCTTCCCCTTTCTATAATCTAATCTCCACATTGTTGCCACGGTGATCTTTACAAAACACAGATCTGGCCACTGACATCCCCTGGGAATTCTTCTCCTCTTTCTTTGTTTCTCAACTTTATACCAAAGCCGATTCTGTGTCTGCCTTTACCTTAAAGTGTCTCCAGGACATTCTTCCCAAGGAATCTCCACTGTACCCTTTCAGAAGTGTTCATAGGATGCTGATTAATTTTGACCTTGCTTTATTGTTGTTAATGCAAGTTTCAGACTATGAGATTATTGGAGACAAGTAGTACATGTTACTCATCTTTGTATTTCCTGCAGGATTTGGTCCTAACAAGGTCCTCTATGTTTATTGAACCAAGTAATGAGTGAAGAACTTTGGTATAACCAGTTAATTTTTCTTGCTTTTGGTGTCCTTCTCTTTTTCACCCACTCAGTATGAAAGAGGCAGGATACATGCCTAGATAAATGCTAGTGAACTGATGAGAAAGCTACTTCTGGCTTTTGCAGCTCTGCTCTGCTACCCTGACTTCTCATCCTGAGAGCCTGTTACCATTATCTGGACAGTAGTATAAGCCACACAAGTGGTTGGCACTCCAGCACAAATTGATCCACTCCCATCTCTTAACACTTCTGTTGTGATCCAGGCAGGTATCTGTGAGACAGCTGGCTGAGGCACAGTTATCTCATGGGTCAGAATGGTTCTAGTTTACCTCCAACCTATGTAGTACAGTGAGAAATACTTTAGACGACAAAGTCATGACACTTATTTTTTGTTGTTAATTTCCAAAAGCATGAATGAGGCATCACTCCTCCTTTGTTTCTATCTTATTTTGTGATACTTATATTCATAGAGAGACAACAGGTAGTGGGAGCTACTCTGATTGCACCTTAGTTCTGGGCCTTGGGGATTTGAATGAGTAAATGAACGAATGGTCTCTCTGATATTCTTCATTGTCTGTTCTTGTTTCCATCAGCCAGATCAGGATTCTATGAATCCTTGACCCTTACTGAGCCTGTATGTTTACAGAATGTAGCCAAATGATAAACTAAATACTCTTCATTGGCTTTTATAAAACTCTGATAAGATTATATAAATATCCCTTGTTGAATTAGAATAATAGAGGGGAAAGATCAGGAACCATAATTCACTGAATCGGTCTCTTGGGAGACTTTTACACCTCCGGACCCTAGTACAATGAGCTACTCAAGGACATGTGTTGTGTCTTTTCACCTTTGTAAACACTGCTTTAATGTAGTTCCTAGCCCATCTAGTGTCCTTAATATGTTCAAATGAAAGAATAAAAGAATGAATGAATGAATACCAACCCTCAAAGTTCAGGAAGTCAGTATTTAGGTGATTTTTGCTACTATTTACATATCTCAATGTAAGCTATCCATAGTTTCTCAGTGTCATTTAAGTGTTATTATAAATATAAATATTTCTGCTTGAGTCTAATTAAATGTTCCTATTTTCATGCCTTTTTTTCCTGTGTATATTATATGATCTAAGAGAAGAAAAAGAGATAGAGAAGAAGATGAGGCAAAGAGAGAGAGAATAATTATTAGAAGATGTTAAAGTGTGTGTGAGCTTTGTAATAAAAATGCACCTTTCTGGCCAGGCTCAGTAGCTTATGCCTATAATCCCAGCACTTTGGGAGGCTGAGGTGGGAAGATTGCTTGAGTCCAGGAGTTTGAGACCAGCCTGGACAGCATGACCCCTTCTCTATAAATAGAAAAAATTAGCTGGACGTGATGGTGTGTGCCTATCGTCCTAGCTACTTGTGAGGTTGAGGAAGAAGGATTGCTTGAGCCCAGGAGTTCAAGGTTACAGTGAGCTATGATTGCACCACTGCACTCCAGCCTGGGTGACAGAGCAAAACCCTTTCTCAAAAAAAAAAAAAGAAAAAAAAATCCACATTTTTAGAGTTTTGACAGATTACTCAAGAAAGGTCAATAGAGTCCACCATCTAAATAAGCACTAAGGTAGGCTTTCCTTAGCTTGCTCCTGCAGCATCAAGCAGAACAGAGGAACTGCCTACATTTCCAAACTGCAGTCCCACTCAGAAGTTGAACTTGCCCCTGGACTCCCTCACTTCCAAATTTTATTGGCATGTGAGAGAAGTCTTCATCCTCTGAAGCTGTTTGTTGTTAAATACAGCTCTGAAGTTCTGTGGCAAACTCTCAGCCATGAATAACTGGGCTGTGCAGAGCATGTATTAAAAATAGCTAGTTCCACATCCACATGATGAATTAACAAAATATAATTTTAAACAAAGATTCTTTGATCTGACAGAGATTTAAATAGCCCAGGCTACAAGATCTGTCCTTCTTGGGCAGCTGTATTTTCAATCGAGGTCTAACAAATGGAAGTGGCCCAGGTTTCTTATGATTTGAAAATGTAGACAGGAAAAAGAGAGGCAAACATCGCAGACATGTGGAATGTTGACAGTAGCAGGAACTTGAAAAGTAAATCTCACTTACCACCTTTATTTTGCAGACAGGAGAACTGGAACACAAAAGGGAAAAGGAGACTTGCCTAAATAGTAGAAACTGCTCTGTTTCTATTTTCATACTAACTTCAAATTTAGTAAATATTTACTGTGTTTCCAGACTGCCAGAAGGGGCATGGAAAATGGCATGAAATTTGGCTGAAATCATGATTTAAAAAAATGAGTAGTCCTCGGGCAAAATGCACTCATGGAACTTGAAAGTTAAATCTCAATAAACCAGGAATTGCTGACATTTGGAATTACTTGACAACTGCTTTTTCCTGGCAACAGGTGAATAATCAGGATAAGAGCTTTGTGAATGTTTTCGGTATTCACAAACAAAGGTACGTATGTCCCTGCTTGGGTAAATCTAGCATTTTAACCTTTTATAAGATTAGGTCCTTGAAATATTTGTGAGGTCTCCAGAGCAGTAGGGATAACCCTCTTCACTCAGACTATTCAGTTCTAATAATGTGAGGCCCTTGTAAAGGCCACCACCTCTGATGTGTTCACATGGTTCAGAGGTCCATGTCCCACTGGCTCCACCAACCCTGTGCCCTAATAATCCCGAGGGCCTGAATAGTCTAGCTGGAAAGAAAATAACGGCAATATAGATCTTTCCACCTCACTCTGTGGTTTTATCCTCTGCTCCTACTGTACTCAGGGGAGAGAAATCTGTACATGTGGGAAGAAGAAAATTAACTCTAAGAATGGAGATAACAATATCTGATAACAATTATTAACAATTTCTTACAAGGATAGAATACAGTTCACCAAAGTACTCATCACAAAATTCATTTATTCAGTTCCTTACAACCTCCTACTAAAGCAGGTTAGTCGGGACTACTATTTCTATTCCCATTTTAGAGATAAGAAACCAAGGCTCAGAAAGAGAGAGATTTTTGTGAGGTCACCAGGCAGTAATTGCCATCCTGAAGCTCTCTATTTAGATGTTATTTCCTTGCAAACAGCTTTTTCTGGACCTCTTCCGCCCCCAGACACTGAAGTTTGGGTCAGATAGGCCCCTTTATAGGCTCTCCCTGTCCTTAGACTTCTGTCATCGCTCGTTCTCATCCTTCTTTGTAGCTGCCTGATAACTGATCTGTCTCCCTCACAAAAATGTACACAACTGTGTCTATCTTGATGACAGATGTATCACCAGTATTATCACTAGATCTGGAACATAGTACGTGTTCAACAAATGTTTGATAAATAAAGTAAATGAATGAATCTGGTGGCAGGCTCAGCCCCCAAACTTGGATCATCTGATCAAACTTCACTGACTCTGTAGTTAGCAACCATTAAGCACCCAGAAAAATACCAACAATCTCTTACATTTTAGAGACTGGGTACACTTTATCTGGCATTTCACATACACAATCTGATCCTAAAGCTTGATTCAAGTTCCATTATCGTAAACAAAGCCTTTTGTTCCTGTCTCTCTACCTTAAAATCTAAGCTCTGGCCATTTGCTCAATAACTTTATGACAAAATAACCTTTACAAAATCAGATCCTTGTTTTCAATTCTTCCCTCTTTTGGGAAAAACCCATTCAACTTGACCTCTATACATCAGGTAAGTAAAGGCAAAGTAGTAATTGCAGGTAATTAATACACATAACTCTAGAAATCCTCTTTATATATGAATGCCTTAACTCTATCAGCTGTTCTGGGGAAACCGTGACCAACCAATCCCTTGACACTGTTACAGTCTGCTCTACCCCTTGAACTTGCCAAAATACCCAATTTTAGGCTCTCCAGGCTAATCCATATCCTGTCTTCTATGTACTTTGGGTATTGGATCATATGCTAATATTAATACTTTGTCGTGGGAAAAATGGATATATCTGGCTTGTTTTGCTGTGGTCAATTAACTAAGGGGAAATTAATCTAATTTTTTTTCTCTTTGTGGCTATAGAAGGTGGAACCAGGAGAGATGGGTGCAGCTATAGAAATAAAGGCTTCAAATCAGGATTTGGAAGCATTTTCTCACAATGAGCACTGCCCTGTACAGAATAGGCTGCCTTATGAATTAGTGAAGTCCTCTTCACAGGAAGTGTTGAGAACCGTGTTACCCACCTATCGGAGTTACACTAGGGGAGGTTCCTAAGTTGGTAAGGAGCTTAGGCTATGATCCCTGTGATGCCTTTCAGCTCTGAGAAGCTCTGACTCTATGATCCTTCCTGCAGGGATGCCCCCCACAACAGAGCTATGTTCTGCACTAAACACAAGGTGTTTTATATCCATTTCCACATAATGTTCAAGATCAAGGATTGTGTCTTTCCTCTTTCTGGGCTTAAAATATATATTTCCTTGTTTCCAACTTTCTTGCTTTCCAATTGTAACAGGTTCTTTCATTCCACCCCCTTACAAAGAAGTTCTGTGGTACAAAAACGTGCCAGCGACATCACACACAGATCATACACCTCATATTTGTATTCAGGATAGTTCTCAGGAAAAGTGAAAGAAAGATTCTTCCTTTAATGCAGTAACTTACACACCCATTTTATAGTGATAGAAGCTGGTCTCTGAGCAGATATATACAAGTGACAAGGGAATCATAGTAATGCCTATTTTGTTTTCTAGACCTTGTTAAAAAAAAATTCTGTAAACCTCTGCACTATAACAAGTTTATTGAAAAATTTGGCTTCCTTTTTCCCCAACCATGCTCAGTGCAGCACATGAATGGAAGGAGTTGCTGCCCCTGGCATGAGACCTGGTATGTTGAGTTGTGATCCAAAGCTCATTTCAAATTCCAAGTTGCAAAGCATGGACAGAGGGCATTTAAGGAAAATGCTGATGCTCCTTTAGCTCTGACAACATTATCACACAGCGCCATAAATATACTTCCTGGGCCAAGCTGTCTAATTCTGCTTTCTCTATTAGTATTTTCTAAGCAGAAAAAAAAAGCCCTACTCTCAAACCCCTTGCATTCCCTAGTGTTTCTGCATCATCTAATAGAAAAAAGAAGAAAAAAAGGAAAGAAAGACAAAAGGAAGTAAGAAAAACAGAAAAGAAGGAAACACAGCTCCCTTACTCTATTTAATTTCTGATTATTCTTGTCTATTTAAACTACCCTTGGAATATGAATATGTGCATTTTATTTGAGTTTTGCCTTAAATAATTTTTGGAGGGGGATGGGCAGGAGTACAGCAGATTTGCATTATAAATAAATAAATTTAAAAAAAATGCAGTGGCCTGAAAGTCTGTCCTGCTTTGGCCATTAGTTATTTCCATCATCAGAAGAAAAACTTCCCCTCTTCTCTGAATATCCTTTTCGTCATGTGCAAATGAATAAAATAAGGTGTTGTCCACCCATGACATTCTGAGATGTAAGCTCTAACACAAAAAGACAAATAAAGCAATCTTGTGCTCCATACAAATTCCTAACACATTTCATTTGTTTATTTTTTCCCAGTCTATCCTTGCACAGCTTGATATTCCAAAGTTGAATGTTCTAAGAATTTATTTTTTTGGATCTTTGCTCTAAAAGAATTAGCCTGAAATCAAAGAGGAAGAGACTCTGTGAATGCATTAAGACCCCCCTCCTTGGCACATCTTCGCTAATAGCCTCTCATTCTCTGCTGGTGCAGGATGAAGCAAAGCCTGCTGCTGAAATTCACTCAGCAGCTTGGCCCTGGGGCATGGCTATATGGCCTCTGGGCTCTTATGGCCCAGCCAGGACCCAGCAGGTATGTCAGACTCTAGAAATCTTTCTCCCCACAGGATGAGAGGGCACAAAACCTACCCAAAGAAAATACCCCAGGAAGTATTTACAAGAGGCTGCAAAACAGTTACAAACTAATTTTCTGGCCCTAAAATTAGAAGCAAAGGTTGCTGTTTTGAAGCCCAGGTGCAAGATGAATGTATATATGGGGCTCTATAGCCAGGCTTCTAGAACAATTGGGCATAAAAAGCTGTGGTTTTGGCAAAAAGCCTTAAGGAGTTTTTTTATTTCTTCACAACCAATACGTGGAAGTCTGGTCCCAGAAATCTGGGCTGCAGTTTTAAGTATTTTGAAGAAAAGCAATTTTATAAATCTCAGGTAGTAATTGGTGGTAGCATGATTAGTAATGAAAGAAATAGCAATAATCTTGCAATAAATAACATTCAAGTATGTATGACAAAATTAGATGCAAAATTAAAAATATAGCCATGCATAAAAAATCACTGATATCAAAGAAGCCTGAGAAAGTGTTTCAAATTCTGTCACATCAAAATCTTAATCATTACAGATGAACAAGATGAGGTGACGAGAACAGAAGTGACTTGCCTAGGGAACACACAGAATGGCAGCACTGGGGTTTTTTTCTGCCATATCTATCCACACAAGAGTCAAAGAAGGTGAGGGCCTATGCACCAAGCATCAGTCAAATGCTATATGTTGCAGACAATAGCTATGTGTTGCAAACATTTAAATAGCCAAATTTGGCAAAAACTTATTAATTAGCCTAGTAAATGCCCAAAACCTAGTAAATATGGTATCTTTCATAAAGTTGTCTTTTTATTCCTTCATTCATTCAACAAATATTTATTGAATCCCTATTATGTGTCAGGTACTGTTTTAGACGCTGAAGATATAGCAGTGAATAAAGCAGAAATTCTTATCCTCCTGGAATTCTAAAGATTTATTTTAAAGAATTAATTTATTCAATTGTGAGGACTGACAAGTTCAAAATCTGTAGGGTGGCAAGTCTGAAATCTATAGGGTAGGCCAACAGGCTGGAAACTCAAGCAGGAGATGATGCTGCAGAATTTCTTCTCCTAGACGCCTCAGTTTTTGTGTTTAAGGCCTTTCAACTGATTGGATAAGGATTATGTACATTATCTAGGGTCATCTCCTTTGCTTAAAGTCAACTGAATGTAGATGTTAACCACATCTACAAATCACTTACACAGCAACACCTAGATTAAATAACTGGGTACTACAGCCTAGCCCAGTTGACACATAAAACTGAGACACCATCTACCCAATAAACATTTATTAAGTGCTTATGACACACTAAATTGTAAGAAAAACCATGTATAATCCCTGACCTCCAAAGGAAAGGCATAATTCATTTAATTAAATATTTACATAAAAATATGACTCTATAAATCCATAAGAGGTAACAAACAAATGCTATCTTTGCAGGTTTGGAGGAAGGAACAGTACTTCCAGTAAAGAAACAAGAAAAGCTGGAAACACAAAAGACAGTTGACCTTGTCCTTGGAGAATGGGTAAAATTAGAAAAAGGGAAACAGGACGGTGGGTGGCATTCCTTGTGGGAGAAATGGAATAAGAAAAATTGTGGAGTCAGGAAAATGTGTGATGTATATAGAAGCATTAAGTGGTTCAGTTTGGCTGGGAATATAGAGCATTCATCAAAGCCTCTTTTATTTAGCCAGTGATTACTCCATGCTTGTTCAAGTACTTATTCCAAAGCTATTAGCCATTTGCAGATGAAACAGAGAGATCAAGAGATTCCTCCAAAGTCACACAGAAAATCTTCAGGGCACGACACACGCAAATCAATGCCATTTATGTTTAGAAGCTAGATACTGCTGACCTTTCAAAATGAATTTTGCCATCCCTGAGAAAGGAGGATGCTTTATCTCCGTTGTTTCAGTTTAGCTATCTTTGAAAAAGTCACGTTATTCTTCAATAAATGGAAGAAATTTATTAGGCCCTAACTTTTAATAAACATGTAGATATAGATGCTCCAAACATATATGTTCAGGAATTTATATATCACAAAATTAAAACCTTACTGCTTTTACCACTCAGTCAAGGGTATTTCTTGGGTTTTTTTGTTTGTTTCTTTTTGTTTTTTAGGGAGGTCTTGTGTGTTTTTCTTGTTGTTGCTGCAATAATTAAGTTGTTGTGGTCAATATGCACAGAGGAAATACTTATAGGAGTCACAATGTTCACAAGAAAGTAAAATTCATCTAAGACTCCTGTTATCCCAGTTTTGTGCCTTGTGTATTCCTTTTATACAGGTCCTCTGAGCCATCTTGTTTCCATGCCCCAAGCCCTGCCTCATTTCAAAGAATTGCTGTTGGTTTAACAAATCATTATTAAATAGACATGGCCTGCACCTTACTTTCCACTATCAGCCTCTCCCGTCCCTGAATTAAACTCAAACTTCCTTTTGCCTACGTAGAAATTCACGTTGAAATTCATGAACTAACTAGCCACGGGTGTGTTCTGAATATCGATGGCTTTACAGCATTCGAAAGAACGTGCCTGGCTTTGAGGACAATTTAACATTTTTAAAAATTAAGATAATTATAGAAATAATAGAATTCCAGATACTTTCCACACCAGTCTTTATTCAGCTTCATACGATTGTGAACTGAGCAAAGGCAAATTGCACCTCTTCTTCCCCTCAGCCCCTCCCACTTTATCAAAGGGAAGCCGAAGACCTGAACCAGGAAGTGACATCATCCAGGGCCCGGTTTCATAACCCCATAAAGTGCATTACTTTAATTAAATCTGTCAGGGAGGCTAGTAAAAGAGAGACTGGGGAGAAATGAGGTTATTGATCAGAGGTATTAAACAAATGGACATCACCGGGGAGTGGATGTTAACAGATGTGTGCAACACTCATGGGGTTCAGAGTTCAGCTTCCTCAACAAATAGCTGAACGTTTGTCTGGTGCTTCTATTGTTTTCCAAAGATGGAGAATGTGTCTAGAGGCTTAGAATCACACTATTACTTTATATTTACATAATCCTTTTGTTGTGTATTATCTCATTTAAATGCTGATCCCTTTAACACTCCTGTGGGATGGGCAAACTGTAGATTCACAAACTGCTGCACCAGATTTTGGAGGGCAGAGTTCAACCTTCCACAGCGCATCAGTCACACCTGGGTGGGAGTCTGTCTAGGAAGGTGCCCGCGTGTACCTCAAAAGGGCAGGCATGGAGAGATACACATGGAGCATCTTGGTGAAGATAAATGGTATCAAATCACACCAACTAATTAATACCCTTTGTAAAATAAAATTTCCTCCTAAGAGTGGATGTTAATTTGTTGTATCAAGGTTTAGTTTGGTATATTTCACTCTGGCCTCAGGACAAGGTCATATCCCTTTGGATAGTGAGCAGAGCCTCCCCTACAAAAAGGGGACATCCTCAGAGACAATCATCAGGGCAGAGGCAGGGCCTTGGGAAAGTACCTAAGGTAAGTTTGAGGCAGGTGGAAAAGAAGCTTCACCTGCTTGGGATTGGATCTTGAAGAGTGTGGAAAGGCAAAAAGTCCCGTTCTATACTGGCAAGGCTCCGTGGAGGCCAACTGTGGGATGGTGGGGCTGTGGCCAGCAGAGTGAGGCGCCTCTGTCTTCAGGGCTTGGCTGTACCACGAAGTGCAGTAGGAGAAGCCACAGGTGTCTCCTGATTGTGAAGGGAGAGCATGCTGTCATGTGGGAAGAGTGCAACAGGTCCTTTAGCAAGAAATTTTTTTGAAAATAGGAAATCTCAAATGACATGGGATTAGTAGAGATCCAGCTCCCGACTCCAGAATTCTAATGCTGCAATTGTCCTTCTTGGGAGAGCTTAGTCTGAGTTCACTTAGGCAGGTTGCCTCACATGTTCATCCAAGAATGACATTTCAGTAATGAGCTCTGGGGGACTCCCATGGAGTGGGGGCTGAATGCCAGCTCTGTGTTCTTGATGTGTACAGAGAGGGGGTATTTCCCACCGTGGGTCTTTCACAGTGCACTGCATAGATGAGATCTATGTAATCTAAATGGAGATCTCCATTCCAGGTTTTAGATGTGTGGTAACTACTCCTTGCAGCTGGCTAGTTTTCTATTTCCCCAGCAACTTTATTTATTTATTTATTTATTTATTTTTTTGAGACAGAGTCTCACTTTGTTGCCCGGGCTAGAGTGCCGTGGCATCAGCCTAGCTCACAGCAACCTCAAACTCCTGGGCTCAAATGATCCTTCTGCCTCAGCCTCCCAAGTAGCTGGGACTATAGGCATGCGCCACCATGCCTGGCTAATTTTTTGTATATATATTTAGTTGGCCAATTAATTTCTTTCTATTATTAGTAGAGACGGGGTCTCGCTCTTGCTCAGGCTGGTTTCGAACTCCTGACCTTGAGCAATCCGCCCGCCTCGGCCTCCCAGAGTGCTAGGATTACAGGCGTGA
>CAUYRT010020503.1:0-35735 GCA_963574885.1 Lepilemur ruficaudatus
AAAATATATAGAAAAAATTAGCCAGGCATGGTGGCGCATGCCTGTAGTCCCAGCTACTTGGGAGGCTGAGGCAGAAGGATCGCCTGAGCCCAGGAGTTTGAGGTTGCTGTGAGCTAGGCTGATGCCACGGCACTCACTCTAACCCGGGCAACAGAGACTCTGTCTCAAAAAAATAAAAAATAAATAAATAAATAAATAAAATAGAGAGGGGAAGAAACAAATGTTTCTAGATGTATTAATATTACTTTACAATATATAACTGCCTGTATTTATTTCTATACATCAATCTCTCCAAAGATTCGGTGACCCAAACGTCTATACACACTACAAATAGTGTGAACAGCAATCAACTTGTAAACATTGATGGTGGAATTTTACAGCCCCTTCAGAGAACAGTTTAGAAGTTTCTCAATATATTAAGCATAGAGTTACCATACGACACAGCAATTCTACCTCTAGGTGTATACTCAAGAGAATTAAAAACATACATCTACACACTTGAACACTAATGTTGATAGTAGCATAATAGCCAAAAAGTAGAAACAACCCAAATGTCCATCAATTGATGAATGGACAGAGAAAATGTAGTATATCCATACAATGGAATATTATGTGGCCATAAAAAGGAATAATACTGATACATATTAAAATATATATCAGTATTAATTCTTATATACTAAAATATATATCAGTATTAATTAATGGATGAACCTTGAAAACATTATGGTAACTAAAAGACACGAGATACAAAAAGAGCACGTATTGTATGACGTTACCTCTACTAATGTCCAGAATAGGCAAATCCATAGAGACAGAAAGTAGATTAGTGGTTGCCAGGGGCAGGGGGTAATGTGACAGCTAATGGGCACAGGGTTTATTTTCACAGTGATAAAACGGTCTAAAATTAGATACTGATGATGCTTGCACAACTCTGTCAATATGCTAAAATCAACTGACTGAATCATATACTTTAAAGGGGAGAACTTCAGGGTATGTGAATTATATCTCACAAAGCTGTTATTTAAAAATAGCAAAAACCAACTGACATGTTGGAGAAGTTTCTTCCAGTGTCCTTTTTCCCTCATCTTTTATATTAATAGTTGTGATTATATTGTGTTCATATGCTTAAAATTTTTAAAGTATGCCATTTTATTACAAACTCCTCAGAAACATAATCTTAATGGCTGTACAATATTCTATTGAGATCATCTCCCACAATAATAAAGGTAACTATTACTGAGTGCTTAATAGGAGCTAAGCATTGTTCTAAGCCCTTTATATGTATCATCTAATTTAATAGTTACAACTTTATGAGGTAGGCAATTTTATGCTCACATTTTACACAGGAAGCACCCAAGGTTTAATTAATTTTATGGCTAGTGAGTGGTGGAGCCAGTTGCATTGTTTTACATTTGTTTCCAGTTTTTCACTATTATAAATAATAAGAACTATCCTTGATTGCGGAAGACCATACTTCTGTGTCTATGGAAAGGTCCTGGCTTAGTTAATAACTGCAGGTCAGAGCTGTCTGTGCCCAAAAGCCGTATAAAACAATTCAGAGAGCAAAGCCTCTGCCTTAGGATCCATCATCTTTGGTGTCACCTGATCTCTTCTTGACACCTCTGGGTGACCCTGAATGTGGACACTGCCTGACAGGCCCTCTGGTCCCTGTCTGCTTCTCTTCCCTTTAACTGAGTCCCTGACTGGTCCTTCTTCAGGGAGACTCACAGCCAGCCTTTTTGTCACAACACTTTGCTGGCTACACCTGCACTAGGAGGCAGACTGCAGGCAGCTAGCCAAACTTTTAGGCCCTAGAAATCCTGAACCAATTAGATTAATCATGAAAAAAGATTCAAGTCCTCCATGTCTAACCATGTGAAATAGAGAAAATTAACCTCTCTGAGTCTGTTTTGTTATCTGTAAAAAATGATCATGATCCTCCTGTATACTTCACAGGGTTGTTTCAAAGTTCAACTAAGATAAGGTAAGTGCTTCATAAACTGCAAAGGTTGTAAAAATGAAGTATTGCCTTTGAGTCACAGGCACGTTGCAAAGCACTGGGGCCCCTGGCGGCAGCAACAGAACTGATACAGCCTCTCACGGTGACCACTGTGGAGGGCACCTGGGTTAGGGTATGACTATAAATCGTACTCAAATTTACTGTGCTACAGTATGGCCTGCTTCCAACTTTCTATTCAAAGGACTAGCCAGGAAACAAAGCCACAGGCACTTCCAATTCAACATTTTCTACACAAATCTCACAGTTTCTTCCTCCCTCTCCCCCTCTCTGTTTCCTGTCTTAGTTAAGAGCACCACTATGTGCGCAGTCACCAAAATCAGAAATCTGGCGATCATCCTTGATTCCTAGTGGTCCAAGCCAAAACTTCCGAGAGTTTGTTTCTTACTCTCCCTCATCCTCACACACAAACTGACCCACAGACTTGGCTCCCAAACGTATACCCCTTGCCACCCCCTGGCTTTAGTTAATGTCCTCCTAGTCTCCTACCAGATGCTCGCAATAGTCTCCCACCTGGTCATACCTGGTGGTTCTACTTGGTCACATCCTCTCCAATTCTCCTGCAATCTCTAAGACCCAAATGGTATTTCTAAAATTGCAGACACAGTCCTCTCTTTGAAGCTTTCCTGTTTTCCAAGGGATAAAGTCTAATGGCACACAGGGCCATTCACGCTCCTACCCAAACTTCCTCACCAAGCTCCCCGCCTGGCCCCTGCTCCATCTCCAAATGCGCCTTACTCTTTACTGAGGGACTGCAGATTGCTTTCAGAATATACCACACACTTCCATACGTCTGTGATTTTCCAAACACTGTTCTCTAAGCCTTCTTAGAGAACATTCCTTCTTGTCCTCCTTAATCCTCCTCTGCCTTGTGAGATTCTTCTTACCTTTGGGATCCAGTCGATGTCACTTTCACGAAGTCTTCCACAGGCAGATGGGCACTCATTTCTCTAGGCTTGCGTAGCACTATGGGCATTTGTCGCCTTATAATGCTCTTATTGGTTTTCCTATTTCTCTCCTTCACTAGACTGGGATTTGTAATCAAGAGTCTGACTCTATTTTTGATGTTTGACTACTGACAGTTTTCAAGCTCACCCCCACTCCCCTTTTCCCTTCTGCCCCCACATCCAGACAAGCCAACAAAAAAGCCCATGTTGTCTGTCTGTGGAGGTGATTGGAAATTCACAACTCTCCATGTCCTATTATGGGAACCCTCACCCAGGCCCCACCTCCTAACCACCATAAAGTCCCAAGACACTCTTTTCCTTGCTCTTTTAAGCCATTCCAGACCAGCTTGGGAAACCCAACCTGCTCTACATAGAAAGCCTCATTATGTAAGTAACAAACCTTTCATACCCTCTTGGTGTGCGTGCAGCATCATCAATCTCAACATCTGAATCAAATTTTGGATAAAGGTCTATCCTACTTCTGTAGGGTAATCAGAATAGGATCATTGAGCATATGAGCTATATTGTATTTATTTCCCTTTCCTCAGTGCTGGTCTGCAATATAATAGCTCCATGAATAAATGGTATTGAATGAACTATATTTAAATATCATTGGAATATCACAATTCAATTTTATGTGAGCTGTTTTATGGAGTTAATAGTTTCTTTGTGAACAGTTTAAATGTGGTCAGTGGGAAAATGAACACCGTCAAATATTTTGGAAAAAGAAAAATTTATAAATCATTTGAAATTGTAAGCAAATATCTATCTAAAATTGAAAAATGGGCAAAGGCTTTGAATAGATATTTCTCCAAAGAATATATACAAATGGCCAATAAACATATGAAAAATGCTCAACATTATTAGCCATTAGGATGAAAATCAAAACCACAATGAAATACCACTTCACACACACTGGGATGGGTATAAACAAAAAAGGCAGATAGTAACAAATATTGAGAGGATATGGAGAAATTGGAAACCTCATTCGTTGTTGGTGGGAATTTAAAATGGTCCAGCAACTCTGGAAAACAGCTTGGCAGTTCCACAAAAAGTTAAATATACAGTTCCCATATGACACAGCAATTCCACTCCAAAGAAATGAAAACATATGTCCACATAAAAACTTGTGCATGAATGTTCACAGCAGCATTCTTCATAATAGCCAAAAAGTGGAAACAACCTAAATTTCCATTGACTGATGAATAGAGAAACAAAATGTGGTATATTCATACAATGGAATATTATTCAGCCATAAAAAGAAATGAGGTACTGATTCATGCTACAGCATGGATGAATCTCGAAAACATTTGCTCAGGGAAAGAAGCTAGACACAGAAGGCCATATATTATATGATTCCATTTATACAAAAAATCCAGAATAGGCAAATCCATAGAGATAGAAAGCAGATTCATGGTTGCCAAGTGTTAGGGAGGGGCAAGCAAGGAGTGACTGTTAATGAGAACAGAGTTTTTTTGGGGGGCAGCAAACATGTTCTGGAATTAGATGGTGGTGATTAGATTGTACAACTTTATGAATATACTAAAACCCACTGCATCACACATTTTTAAAAAGTGAATTTCATGGTATGTGAATTATAATTCAGTTTTTAAAAATTGACTTAAACATATTTATAATGCATGTGATAAGGGCTGCTCTAAAGGACCCATTAAGCAGAAATAGCTTTTGCCTTCTCACAGTGTATAATCTAACATCAAAGAGACAGATCTGAGGCCAAGCGAGGTGGCTCACACCTATAATCCTAGCACTCTGGGAGGCGAAGGCGGGAGGATCCCTTGAGGTGAGAAGTTCAAGACCAGCCTGAACAAGAGCGAGACCCTGTCTGTACTAAAAATAGAAAAGTAGCTGGGCATCATGGCACATGCCCATAGTCCCAGCTACTCAGGAGGCTGAGGCAGGAGGATCGCTTGAGCCCAGGAGTTTGAGGTTGCTGTGAGCCAGGCTGATGCCACGGCACTCTAGCCCAGGCAACAGAGTGAGACTCTGTCTCAAAAAATAATAATAATAAAAATAAAATAAAATATTCCATTATATCCAGGTATAATTCTTTTCTAATGTTATACATTAATTGGAAGGGGAATGGGAAGTGACTTATATCATTTGTTTTATTTTGTTTTTGCTTTTAATTTTAATTCTGTTGCACTGTTTCCAAGAGTGTGATTACTTAGACCAATGGCATGTTTAAGCAGGGTAGGAAATACTGTCTTCTTCCTCATAGCTTCTGATTATTTTTATCTTTATTTTTTATTTTTTTAGAGACAGGGTCTCACTCTGCTGCCCAGGCTGTAGTGCAGCAAGGCAATCATAGCTCACTATAGCCTCAAACTCTGGGCTGAAGAGATCTTCCCACCTCAGCCTCCCAAAGTGCTGGAATTACAGGCGAGAGCCACTACACCTGGTCCTCTATTTTGCTTAAAACCAGAACCACCTCACTAATATGCTCATAGCCAATCCAAATAAGTTTCACATCTATAACTCATTGCTGCCACCGCCAATCCCTCCTCAAACCAATAAAGGAGGTGAATACAGAGAGGTGACAGGCAAATAATGTCTCGGGGGCTGTCGTTCTTTATCTTCTCTGAGATGCTCTGGAGAGTGGGACCACCACTTCCAACAGGCCTTTCAGCCAACAACCAGAGGGAACAACAAGCCAGCATAACAAGCCATCTCCTTGTCTGGTTTGCTGCTCCTTCCTGCCAAAGGTGGAAGGTTTTAATATTCATTTGACAGAACTGGTATGCTGAGGTTAAGCTGGGCATTGAATTGCTTTGTCCCTCCAGAGTAATTCCCCTCTCACTTCTTGGTTCTTGTTGCCCCTGCTGGGTTTCATTTATTGGATCGTTATTTACCAAGCACTTAGTATACCAGACACTGTGCTAGTCAAAGGGAATGTAACTCACATTGCCAGACTCACATCGCCATCGTGCTCATGGAACTTTAAATAGATGTTAAATAGAGGACATAAACTAAAAGAACATCTGTTTTGATAAATGCTATGGTGAGAATTAAGGGTGCTGTGATAGAGAATAGCTGGGGGAGTCTACCTTCTTTCCGCCTTACCAAGGAAGTTATATTTCAGGGGAACGCTGGGGGAGGAGAAGAGCCACCACGTAACACACTCAGAGGAGAGGGCTTTAGGAACAAGAAACCACAAGTGCAAAGGCCCTGAGGCTGCAAAGAGCTTGGTTCTAGGAACTGCTAGAAAGTTCTTCCAGGCATGATTTCTCCATCCAGCCTGCACAAAAAGCTCTCCACCGTCAAGCTTTTTGCTGTGGCCAGGGCAGTAACACCATGCACTGCTTCCCATACCTCCTGCCTCACTGCCCTTTTCTCTTGTCTGACAGCTTTAGCATTAAACCTTGCCACAAGATGGCTTTTCTTACGAATCTGGCTAACACAGGGAGAAAGACATATATAGATATGTCGACAAAATTCAAGAATCATTTTGAAGTGAGCACAGACAACTGTTCTGAGAAGTTTTGACATAAAGTGACCGAGAAATGGGGCAGCATCCAGAAGAGCGGGGAAGAGAGAGAAGGATCTATGAAGTGGTGGCCTCAGGCCTCAGGCAAAACCAATTTATGGGGAAGAGTGGTAGCATTCAGGGCCAAGCTGCATATTCATATGAGGCTTATGATCACGTGATCCTTGTCAACCTGGTTTTCTGATTTTTCTTAAGCAAAACTCAGGTGCTGGGATGTAATCACAAAGAGTAAAGTTGGGCCCAACTCTGTTGAGTTAGGGACACATGAGAATGATGAAGAAAGGCAGGACATCTAAGCTAGACAAAGAGGAAAGTAAAGGCAGGAAAGGAGTGATAGCTATTGAGAAAGAAATGAGATCAATGTATTGGAAGTCTCAATAAGGTCCAGAAATTGTAATGGAGAAGGTTATAGAACAGGGGTCAGCAAACTTTTTCTATAGAGTACTAGATATTAATAGCAAATATTTTAGGCAAATATTTTATTTGTGGTCCAGAAACAGTCTCTGTCACATACTCTTCTTTGTTTTTTGTTTGTTTGTTTTAACTACTCTTTCTGAATGTAAAAACTATTCTTAACTCACAGGTTGTACAAAAACTGTCCTTGGCTGGGAGGCCGAGGCGGGATGATCGCTTGAGCTCAGGAATTTGAGACCAGGCTGAGCAAGAGCGAGACCCTGTCTCTACTAAAAATAGAAAAATAAGCCAGCCAGGCATCGTGTCCCCCACCTGTAGTCCCAGCTACTTGGGAGGCTGAGGCAAGAGAATCACTTGAACCCAGTTTAAGGTTGCCGTGAGCAACAGTGATACCATTGCACTCTACTCAGGACAATAGAGAGAGATTCTGTCAAAAAAAAGAAAAGCTGTCCTTGGGCCACATTTGTCCCTTGGGCCATGGCTTACTGACCCCTGTCCTATAGCATGCACGCTAGAAGAGTAGAAGACAGGAGATGTTTTAAATTGACATGTGGGGTAGAAAAGTTTCTGATCTGCAGTGTGCCCATAGAATTGAGTAGAAAAGAGTGGTCAAGGGAAGATCACAAGAGGTTAGGGGGCTAGTAACACAGAGGCCAGCATTAGCAGGACCATCCACGTGGATACTGAAATACTGAAGTGTGTGAGGGGAGTGAGGGACAAGAGAGGGTTGCCAAATAAAAAATTAGTTGCTGTTTGCCTGAAAATCAAATTTAACTGGGCAGCCTGTATTTTTATTTGCTAAATCTGACAACCACAGTTGGAGAGAAACACTGAGCTGGAAGCTAAAGTCTTCCATGAATGAGAGATGACAGCAATATGGGATGCAATGGTACCTCCTTATTTATGTATGTTCCTAGACTTCTAGTGGATGCCTGGAACCATGGATAATACTGGACCCTATACATATATATTAATATATATAGTAGGCTTTTTCTTATACATACCTACCTATGACAAAGCTTAATTTTTAAATTAGGCATAGTAAGAGATAAACAATAACCAATAAAATAGAATGACCTTAACAATAACTAATAAAATAGAATGACCATAACAAAATACTGTAATAAAAGTTATGTGACTGTGGTCTCTCTCTCTCTCAAAATACCTTATTGTACTGTACTCACCTATTTTCTGATGGCAGTTGACTGTGGGTAACTGAACCTACAGAAAGTGAAACCATGGATAAGGGGGAACTAGAACTGTAGTTACAGGGCACAAGCTTCAAAGGGGAGTGATTGGGGGTGGGAGGTGGAAAGGAAGGAAGGAAAATGGTTTCATACATGTGACTGGGAAGCAAGGAGGATGCTTACCCCACAGCGGGGCACCCAGGCATAACAGGGACTTGAGAAGGCTGCAGGAGACCAGTGGCCTCAGCACATAGACAGGTTGCATTGAAAGTGGTGAAGAATAAGGATATTGAGAATCCGGGAGATTTGGAGGAATTCCGGGGCAGACTGAACATGTGAAAGAGTTTGTTGGTCACAGTTCTAATATTTCAAAGAACACAGTGAGAGCATTCAAGAGGAATATGCTGGCTTTGTAGCTGCTGTGGCCCAGAGCTGCCTACAGAACAACTCCAGGGTTATGTGCCAGGGTGATGACTTCACACACCGTAAATGCACTGGCGGCAAGTCCATCTACAGGGAGAAATTTGATGATGAAAACTTCATCCTGAAACATCCGGGTCCTGGCATCTTGTCCATGGTATTAATAAATGCTGGACCCAACACAAATGGTTCCCAGTTTTTCATCTGCATTGCCAAGACTGAATGGTTGGATAGCAAGAGCGTGGGCTTTGGCAAGTGAAAGAGGGCATGGACATTGTGGAAGCCATGGAGTGCACTGGGTCCAGGAATAGCAAGACTAGCAAGAAGATCACCATTGCTGACTGTGAACAACTCTAATAAATTTGACTTCTGTTTTATCTTAACCACCCGACCATTCCTTCTGTAGCTCAGGAGAGCACCCCTCCACCCCATTTGCTCTCAATATCCTATAATCTTTGCACTCTTGCTGCAGTTCTTTGGTTTCCATATTTTCCTTACTCCTCTCCACATCTAGCTGGATTGCAGAGTTAAGTTTATGCTTATTAAATAAAAACTAAATAACACAACAAAAAATTGTTGAGTCAAATAAGCTGATAATGAGTGGTCAAGGACGTTGCCCATGAGAGTAGTGCTGATGCCACGGGACTAGGCTGGCGTAGGGCCCTGCCATGCTCAGACACTGGCTACGGCAACCCTGGGCTGGTGGACCCAGAGGAGCAGCAGCGGGGCTGGCGTCAACTATGCTCCCCCACTATGAGAGACAAGGAATAAAACTTCCCCCTCTCCCTTCTCAAACAGCTCCACTTAGCATTTAGCACAAGGGAAAATGTATTGTAAATGGCCTTTTATGGCAGTTAGTAATTTTGTTGCTTTTCTTTGCAGAAGTCATCCTTTCTCTATCCCACACAAACAAATCTTCCATAGATGCCCTGGATCCAGTGTCTATCCTTTTAAAATCTTTTTTGATACCTTAAGTATCTTTCTCAATTCAGTTTCTACCTTTTCCACACATTTTCTTAAAAATAATAGTGTGACTATCTCAAGCCATAAAGAAAGGATTGCAGTCAATTTTCTAAAAGAATATTCAGTTTCTCTTTAGAGTAGTGCCTGTCCTGTGCGCCACTCTTCAGGGTATAATAAGTAACAGCTGCCAATGATCTGAATCACAAGTGTTGGAGTAGAAACCAATTAAACTAGAAAGACGAAAAGGAAAAAGGAGACTGCTTTACTCTAAAACCCATTAAGCTTTCAATGGCCAGAAAACTTAAACTATTATCTTGAGTTTTTAGAATGATTTAGACATAACCTGGATGGAAGTCATTATACACAACATGTTCAATTTGAAATATGACCATTTAGAAACTCTATGTAGTAAACCTCTTCATGGACATAGGAGGTCTCCACCTGCTTTCTTTCCAGAATAAACAAAATTCAGGGATTATACAGTTTTTAACAGTTAAAATGATAAATATGCAGCATACATATCCAGTACATGGCCTTGTTATTTTGCTATGTTCTAAACCTAACAAAACATCATGGAAATGTTTTTTTTCAAATTTTTTCTCTAGGACTTCCAAATTACCCTTATTTGCCTCCTTCCCTGCAGCTGACTCAGTTACAAGTTTTTTTGTCATACATTAAATTGCTGCAACCCTGACACTGCCAGAACAATTTGCATAGTGACTAGAACATGACAATCTGTCCGTCAATGGGTAAGACACCTCCTCTTTTGGGATTGGGGAAATCCAAAAGACTTTGTGCCAATTTATTACTATGTGGTAATATAAGTTAGAATATAAGTTCTATGTTCTACAGAATCAGCTTATTCATGTCCCTGGAAATTCAATACTTTTTAAAAGTCTTTTTTATACTGGCAAAATATACATTGCATAAAATTTACCATTTTAGTCATTTTTAAGTGTACATTAAAAATGTACATTTTTGTACATTTCTGGGGCATTAACTACATTCACATTGTTGTGCAACCATCAACAGCATCCATTTTCGGAACACTGTCATCTTCATGAACTGAAACTCTGTACCATTAAACACTAACTCCCCATCCCGTCCTTCCCCCATCCTCTGGAAACCACCATTGTACCTTCTATCTCTATGAACTTGAGTACTATAGAAAACTCGTGTAAGTGGGATTCTACAGTATTTGTCTTTTCATGACTGATTATTTCACTTATATCTTCAAGGTTCATCTATGTATGGCATATGTAAAAGCTTCCTTCCTTTTAAGGCTGAAGAATATATTTCAGGTAAATAACATTTTGTTTATCATTTGTCAGTGGACACTTGGATTGCTTACTCATGTTCCTACCATGAATACTGCTAGGAACACAGGAGTACAAATGGGAAGTTCAATTTCAAGTAATCATAAGGCTGCAGCACTGACCAACGTACTTTTATTGCATCCTTCCTTTTCATTTCCTGGGACATTATTCTTCAGTTACAGGTAATGACCACAGTAAATATCAAGTTTAAACTGCAGGTGGCAGCAAATATCCATAAACTAGATGTAATGCTTGGCAAAAGCATAGCTGTTTTTACTGTGTTAAATTTTGCCTCTAGAGTAGAATAACCTTTTTTCTCTAGGTCTCCTATGTTCAATGTAAGGAACACCTGAAGCATTTGTTTGGGTTTGACTAATAATGAGTACTTTAATTGTGAAATATAGAAGAAGAGTGAATCAGTGGAATCAGCATCCGAGTGCTTGAAATTCTGCTCAGCACTTTCACAACCTTGCCTAAAATGTCTCAGCCAACCACACATTTAAAATCTTGCCATCTCTTCAAGCTCTGAAAGTAGGTTTTCATCATTCATGAGGAATTGCCTCAGGCTCTTCTACACGACAGACACTGCTAGCTGCCCATCCAATATCCCTCTTACCTTCTTCCCTATTAATAAAAAACCCAAGTTTGATTAGGGCCACAGTGTGCCCCGAGTTTCCTCACCTCCCTGGCAGCCAGAGTTGAACATATGACACAGTTCTGTCCTTGAGATCTGAGCTCAAGTCTGCTGGAGATCAAAAGTTTTCCTTTCCTAATAGATACTCTTCTTCCTTCCTTGTTATTTTGTTTGTTGTTTTATTTTGTTTTGTTTGCTTCCTACCTAAAACCTGGATGGGAGACAAAAGGTGGGGCAGCCATACTGTAACCATGAGACTACCAGGAAAAAAAAAGCCATGTATTAAGCATTGCAAAGTAGCAAAAGGAGGCTGAGGTAATGATGGCCCAGGTAAGATGCTCCACTGTCCCTGGGTTAACCACCTCTAGGTAGACTAGGACTCCCTCCTTCCTGTTACGTGAAAAAAATATTACTCTATTGATTTAAATCACCATATTCAGACTTATGTTAGGTGAAGCAGAACCCTACCCCTAAGTGAGATGGATGGATACTCTGTGAGATGGGCAGAAGAGTTAAAGCTGTGTTTAGAGTGAAGAAAATTAAAATATTTTACTCCAAAATATGTATCTTAGGCACATTTTGGGATGCCTACCAGAGGCCCAGCAAACAGAAGTGGCCCTACAAAGCTCTCTCTCTTCTTTTTTAAGAGATGAGGTCTTATTCTGTTGCCCAGGCTGGAGTACAGTGACATGGTCACAGCTCACTACAATCTCCAACTAACTCCTGGGCTCAAGCGATCTTCCTGCCTCCGCCTCTGGAGTAGCTGGGATTACAAGTGCATGCCACCATGTCCAGCTCATTTTTTTATAATAACTTTTTGTAGAGATAGGGTCTTGCTATATTGCCCAAGCAGGTCTTGAACTCAAAGCTGTCTTTTGTGGGGGAAATTTGCATTATAGAGAATCTGCATTAATGTAGCCAGGCCTGCCCATATAAAGATTAACTGAGAGTCTGACACCTTTAAAGGTTTGAAAGAAACATTTACCATCTATTGTCTGAGGCCTGCTACCTTTGGAAGTTTCAGCTACACAACAAGATCACCTTTGCTAGCCAAGCCTCCTCTTCTCCCCCTCCTATAACCTATCTTGCCACTAAAGCCTGATTTACCACCATAACTTGGTTTTGATCATGCTTTGAGCCCACATTCTTTCTGTAACCTAATGGAAAAAACCAAAATTTATAAAATATTTTAAAGATATTTATTCTGAGCCAATATAAGTGACTGCAGTGTGTGGAAAACACAAACCCAAGAAGCCTTGAGTAAGAAGTCCTGAGGTAGTCAGATTACAGTTTGGTTTTATACATTTAAGGAAAGCAGGAGTTACATAAATTATTAGGTTATTAAATATAAAATGTCCAATTTTGAATCAAAGTTTATTATATCTCAAACAAAAAGTAGTATAATTAATCAAAATATGTGCCTAAACTATCGACACAATTTTGTCAACTTAACGGTAGCTTGTTTATGCCAGCAGCAAAGAAGCCTGGAGAGCGAGTGGCCATGAAGTTGCAAAAGGTGTTTCCCACAGCTTGTTGAACATTGAATATTTTTCTTTGCAAGAAGTGGTCCAAAGCCTGGAAGAAGTGGTAGTCAGTTGGTGCGAGGTCAGGTGAATACGGTGGATGACAGAGTTTCCAATCCAGCTGCTGTAGTTTGAGCAGCCTTGTTTTTTGGGACACGTGGTCCTATGAGAGGATTGGCCTGTCTCCGTTGACCAATATCAGCACCCATCGGTTGCAGCAGACATTCGCTGAATGGACTGACCAGGTTTCATGAAGCTGTAGTGGACAATACCAGCGCTGGACCACCAAATAGACACCATTAGCTTTTTTCAATGAATATTTAGTTTTGGACTGTGTTTCGGCACTTCTTTATCCAAGCCTTGTGCCGAATGCTTATGATTGTCTAAAGAATCCATTTTTCATCACTTATAACAATACAGTGTAGAAACAGTTTGCCTTTGTAATGATAGCAAAGAAAGGCAAGCTTCAAGACGAGTTCTCTTCTGATGCTCATTTAATTTATGCACAACCCATCTATCCAGCTTCTTTTTTTTTCTTTTTTTTTTTTTTTGTCTGAAATAACCAAGAGATATCCAGCTTCTTTACCTTGCCCATTTGTTTCAAATGGTCCAATATTGTTGGAATAGTAAAGTCAAACCTTGCTGCTGATAAACTCATAGGTTGAGATGGATTTGCTTCCACTACAGCTTTCAGCTCATCATTATCCACCCTGGTCTCAGGTCACCCACGTGGCTCATTTCTAAGATTAAAATCACCAGAAGGGAACTTCCCAAACTATCGAAGTACTGTGTGTTCATTAGCCACATTGTTCTCAAACATTTCATTGATATCTTTAGCTGTCAGTCCTGCATTGGTTCCATGATGGAACTCATATTTGAAAATAACCTGAATTTTTTACTTATCCATGGTTTCACAAAAATTGCTCTAAAAAGCATTTGAAAGATAATCACAAGCCAAATCATGCATTTGAAAGACTGAGCATATACCTTTACAATAAAAATAAAACAAGAAGTATCAGAGTGAAATGTCAGAGATATCAACTGTCCAACTTAGTACTTATGGAAATCAAACATTTCGTACATAATAACCTAATAATAAATGGAAGGTATATGTTGGTTAGGCCAAAAAGGTGGGTTATCTTGAAGCCAGGGCTTACAAGTCATAGGTGGATTCGGAGATTCCTTCATTTGCAATTGGTTAAAGAAAAAAACTTTGTCTAAAAACTTGGAGTTAGCAGAAAAGAATGTTTAAATTTAGGAAGTCTGCAAATCATAGAGTAAGCCACAATATACTAGGTCAAAGTGACCTGTTAAGCAAATTGATGGCCTGCAGATGTCTCTTAACCCTTGTCTTGCATGGCCTTAGGTCTTATTTATAATTTGGTATCTTACTGCCACAAGTCTGTTTTGTCAGTCACATGATCTCTATTTTAACATCAATGCTAGTCTGTTGTTGTCTAAACTCCAAAAGGAAGAGGGTAAAACAAGGGATGTTTGACCTCCCATTTTGTCTTGGCCAGGAATTCAGGTTTTCAGATTTCTCTGGGGTCCTCTTGTCCAAGAGGAGGTCCATTCAGTCAGATGGAGGAAAATATTCCTATTTTTAGTTCATATATAAGCTTCTGTATCTCATTGTGCAGGGTGGGTTGGGTCTTCATTCTGAAGGATCCTGTGTATACATGTTCAATAAATTTATATGCCTTTTCTCCTATTAATCAATCTGCCTCATGTCAGTGATTTTCAGCAAACCTTCAAGGAAGAGGCTAATGAGCTTGGCCTGCTATAAGAGTTAGAAATAATAAATATACTAGTTGGTTTTTTTAATTGAGAAAAGGTACCTTAAATAAAATACAGAACTATATTTTTATCAGATGTGGGTCTAACAATACTAAAGCAGAATAGTGTACAACATTTAAAGTAACAAGTTAGTAGGCCTATAGATAAATGAAGGAATGTCATTTAGGAATGGAAACAGATGATTTTTTAAATAATAAAAATAGAGTTGTATTTCCTAATATTCATCATAAAAATCCTCATGAATGTGGGAGTCCCCGTTCATTAAAAGCTTCAGTTGTCAGATTTTACCACAATGCTGTAATAACCCAATTATGAAATGCCACAGGGTCAAGATAATCCCATCCCCATCCATATCCTACTGTTTTTATGAGAACATTTGATGGTCTGTGTATATAGCTAAACTATTCATCCAGTGACATGGGCATTTATCAATGAGAGAGAGAGAGAGAAAGAAGGATTTACAGAAAAACTAAAATGAGAGAGTTGGAGAAAATATTCCAGAATCCAAGCACTCAATAGCATGGAACTAAACAGGAGGAGAGTGAGGGGGTGGGAGACAGAAGTTCAAGTGCTAAAACCAGGCCCTAATCTGTGATGCTAATTTCTTCTCTATACTTAAAACAAGCTCTACATTTGTAAAGTGAGAGATGTGAAATGCCTCATGATTCTTATAATTTAGTTGGAGAATAAAAAACTAGCACATGTTAACACAAGAGCAAATAGTGTGGCACAGTGTATAATTAATGGCTAAATTATATGGTTCAGAGGACAAGTGCTGCAGAAATTGAGAAAATAGGGAGAGCTGTAAGACCAAGAATAGTTGGGAAAAGGTTTCATGGAGGAGATAGGAATAGCGAGAATTTATGAAGGGAGAAAGTTAAAAAGAACTTTCTAAGTAGAAAGGAAGCAAAGACAAGGGGGCATGAAGATGTTTGGCTTGTTTATAGCATGGAAGGAAGGCTCGTTTTGGAAAATAGCAGGGAATAGATTTAGGTATGTAGTATTGGATCAATTCATGGATGCCCTCAAAACCTAGGAAGGGCTGGCGCAATGGCTCACACCTATAATCCCAGTGCTTTGGGAGATCAAGGCATGAGGATTGCTTGAGGCCAGGAGTTTGACACCAGCCTGGGCAACATAATGAGACCCTGTCTATAAAAAAAAATCGTTTAAAATTAGCTGGGCATGATGGTGTACATCTGTACTCCTAGCTCCTTGGTAGGCTCGAGTGGGAGGCTCATTCAAACTCAGGAGTTCAAGGCTGCAGTGAGCTATGATCATGCCACTGCACTCCAACCTGGGCTATACCCCATCTCTTTTTGTTGTTGTTGTTTTGTTTTTTGTTTTTTGAGACAGAGTCTCACTCTGTTGCCCAGGCTAGAGTGTCGTGGCATTAGCTTAGCTCACAGCAACCTCAAACTCCTGACCTCAAGTGATCCTCCCACTTCAGCCTCCCAGCTATCTCTTTAAACAAAGAAGAAGAAGGAAAAAAAAAACCTAGGAAGAAGAAGTTTTAAAGCTGAATAGGAGTGGAGAAGTAAATTCTATTTCCTGGAGAGTGGAGATCATTGGCTCTGGCATTCCCGACTCCCCTCAAAGCCTTAATGGTTGGGAAATCTAGCAGCATTCCAGGTGCCCAATCTTCTACTGAGTCTCAGCTCATAGGCCAGCAGCTTTCTTACTCTCTATCAAACTCCATCCATCAGCCCCAGTGACTCCTTCCAAAGAAGGAGCCAACCCAATCTCCACTGTCCAATCTCCATTTCCAGTCCATGGAGAGAGCACAGGAAACCAATTGGTATCTGAGATTTGAAGAGAAGTGTACAATTTGAAAAGGTAGACAAAGTCTTTTAAAAAGTCAAGAAAAAGTTCTCAAGAGTAGCAACCCCAGTACACCACCATGGAACTTTGGTGGAGGCAAAAATAGCCACCAGTGTTTTCTGCTTTCTAGAGCTACTAACTTGAAGGAAGCAAACTGAAGTCCAGAAGAGCGTGATACAGTCTGGATGGCGTGGAGGGCATTTAACAGTGTTTCAGAAGATAGAAGAGACCCTAGTTCCTGATTGTTCTGTTAGGTAGACAGTGAGGAACCCCCAGCCCTCCTGGGGACAAAGGCAGGTACCCCAAGCAATTGCCACATCTGGGAGAGGAGGGAATGTCAGGTTTCAGTCTGAAATGTTGGCTTCTTGATGTGCTTGCTCATGGCCCAAGAATGACCAGACACACGAAAGTTAGGCAAGCACAAAAATGAGGTTTATTGAGGAGAGAAAGATAGGATTATAGAGCAAGAGCAAGATATAGGTATACAGAATATGATACATATGCCACAAATGTCGACTGGACCCACTGCTGCAGCAAAGGAAGAGCAAAAGGAAGGGCGCAAAAAAGGGCCTGGTTATGGTCTGTGTCTTATTTTATAGTGCCCCCAGATTGGGACCTCCCTTGTGGTTCAGAGGTCACCATGGAACCACTTTGATTGGACAGGTGGAGTTGCATGACCTGAGTCTTAACTACACATGCGGGTTATTCTAGTTCAATTTCCAGACTCTATGGTACTTATGCTGCTTGGCCCATGGGCTAGAGAGTCCTCTACATTCTTTGGCAGCTGGTGCCCTGAGTTATGATTGGCAGATTCATAGGGTATTCTCTCCTCCCCCAGGTAAGGCAGTCGCTCAGGAGAGGATTAGGGTAGGGCTGAACCAAGATGGGGGCCTGGGGCCTACCCTTGGCTTCCTTCCCAGGTGGGGCAATTGCACCAAGGCAACGTGCTCACTTTCATACCTAGGAGACCTGGAATCACCTTGCTAACTACATAACAGGAACACCCTACCAATCTGCCAATCAGAACTTAGCGCACCAACTGCTAAAGAATGCAGAGGATTCCCTAGCCTTTGGGCTAGGCAGCCCAAGTACAATAGGACCTAAAAAGTGACCTAGAGTAACCTAAGGCTAATTATCATGTCGTTAACTGTCCATCAAAGCGGTTCACTGGTGATGTCTGAACCACGAGGAGGGCCCAGTCTAGACTCTATAAAACAGGACCCCAGACCATAACCAGAGGCCTTTTTTGTTACAACAAAGGGGTCTGTTTGTCGTCTGTGGTGAATGTAATCTTGTCTTGCTCTGTGAACCTATATCTCGTTCTTCCTCTGTAAACCTACCTTGTAAGGACAATAAACTTTGTTTCACACTGGTCTTGCTTTTGGTGTGTCTGGTCATTCTTTAGTCAAGAGCACACCAAGAACCAAGAACAGACAACTGCTGACCCAACAGTTCCACTCTGCTTCAGGCAAGCCTCTCCAACTTCTCCCACTTCCATATCTTCATTCAACAAGAGTAACTATATGGTAAGGGTGACAAGAGGAATTCACTCATGCTACTCAAGTCAACAAAAGGTCTGGATGAGCAACCCATATTAACCATAAACAAGAAGAAAAGGAATGCTATGCCAATCATGCAAGAACCCTCCACACACACATATACAGCAGCTAATCAGTGCTTCTCAAACTTGAGAGTATGTAATTATGTCGAGAGTTCATTACAACATAGCTTCTGGACCTCACTCCCAGAATTGCTGATTCTACTCTCTGGAGAACCCTGGTCAAGCACAGAGCAATGCCTGATTGATCTTCTATTCCAATTTGGTTGATATTTGTGAAGAATGTTGCCACCTAAATACTAACAGCAGGGGAAAAAACTCAAAGTCTGTTTAAATTTATAATCACAGAATTAAAAGAAGAGTTTGGAGATTCTCTATTCCATAGTTCTCCCATCTAATGACATTTTTAAAACGATACCTTTCAAATTTGTCCTTGTAGTCTGCAGTGATGAAGTGGCTACTATTTCATATTTTATTCCAACACATTTGGGGCAACTTTAATTGCTATAAAAACTTTCAAGGAGATACCAGTCTTATCGTCCCCTGGAGAGATTTATTGGCATTTCAAAGGATAAAAGAATCCAGGATCCTTTGTCCTCACCTTTCAGGAGGCAGGGGAGACAGCCATCCCTTTCCTATATAAATACCCAGATTTACATTTTCAAGGTTTTTCACCTACATTACAAACTCTGATGCACATAGTATGACATCTGATCTAGCTCTTTGGGTTAAGAATTAGGGCAAAAAAGAACTAGTGCAGTTATTTGCTTACGGCAAATAGTAATCTGCTCTGCCCCAGAAACCCTGTATTCTCATGCAGGGTATGAAGGCTGCAGCTACCAGGATGAAATCGCTTTCGTCATACCCAGACAAAATAGGGCCAGGAAGGCTCACGCTTCCATGTCTGAGATAAGAACTGCTTCTAAGGACTTTCTAAAAACCCTTTCCTGTCCTTTATGCATCTCCTGCTTTGATAAGGGTCATCACTAGACATTCTTTCGGACTGCAGTAATTCAGATAAGATGCTTTTAGAATAACACTTGCATCTCCACCAATGAACTGACAACAACTCTGGCTTTGAACCTCTGGAACCAATAAACTCTGTGTTTCTAAGCAGCTTATGTAAATCTCTTTTTTGCTAATGAAGAAGTACTTTCACTGGAATGTACTGGTAGCTTGCTATTCCATGCATTCTGGACTGTAATCCTTATTTTTAATTCCTGAGTAAACCCAATATATTTAGAGATATTTTTCTGTAGTGTTTTTTTGCTAGGTTGACAAGCAAATATTAATAAATATAGGCATTTTGTTTTAAAACTTAACAATCCCATGACAACCTAGGAAAAAAATATGAACATAAGTATCTGTGATGGAGGTTATTGACTTTGGCAGACTGAAATCATGTAGAAATTATTTCTATGTTCAATGTATACATTTAATGCTTACTACCTGTTAAGTGGTATTTTCTATTAGTTAACTCTTATTACACCTTTAAGGTAATAGATTTACTCCCAAAGTTTTTTATTCCCATGAGAACTGGGAATATCATTTTGGAAAAACTTATTTCCAATTTCTAATCTCTCTCATCTTCCCGAATCTTTTCCATTGACCATACATCTTAGAGACGTTTTTAGTGCATATTTGTATTTACAAAGAAGTTTTAGTACTCTGAAATACACCTTTCCTCCCAAACACTTTACATGCTTTATTACTTTGTTATTGTGACAACTTTGTATCATATCAGATAATTACAATTAGTCCTTTTTAGACACGAAAAATCTGAAACAGAAAAAGGTTAAGTAGTTTGTCAAAGTCTATGTAGTTACTTAGTTTCAAAATTAAAGTTAGAGCCAAGTAATTAAGTAGATATACTGAGTTTACTCTGAATAATTCATATGACCTCAATTATAAAGTTAAATTAATAGCCTAATAGCATAGCCCGTACTTGCCTTAATTTTCAAAATCATAAGACTACGAAAGCAGATGAGAAGACAAAAGGTCCCACTCTAATAACTTACACAAGTTATCATTTAATATGATTTTTAAAAATAAGTCAGTTTGATTTTTTATAGCATTTCTCTTCCTAGTAGTATCCAATTCACAAATGACAGTTTTTAAAAAGCATACCAAAAACCCAAGACAATTCTATGACCTTAAACAGTGATGCACTCTATCTACATATGGAATTGGTAACTTACTGACATTCAGCTCTTCATGACTGATGACTTTAGGTTAGTTACACATAGTTAATTAATTAAAATTATTGCTCGCTAACTAACCTACTATGCATCTTGGCAATAAATGCACTTGACATTTGCTATCAAAGTACAGATTATAATAAATTTCTGTGATACACACATGCTTTTAAATATATTTCTATCATTATTGAAAGAGCAAAAACAGTTTTGTATTAGATGAAAATTATTGGAAAAATGGGGAACATAGCTCAAAACTGAATATACCTGTTTGTAGTCCATGTATTCTTTAAATAAACTTTATTTTTTAGAACAATTTCAGATTTATGGAAAAATTGTGAAGATAGTCCTGAGTTCCCATATTCCCACACCCAGTTTCCCCTATTATTAACATTTTATATTAGTATGACACATTATTAACTAAAGTCCATACTTTATTCAGTTTTCCTTAGTTTTTACCTAATGTTCTTTTTCTGTTTCAGGATCCCATCCAGGATACCACATTACTCTTAGTCATGATGTCTCTTTAGGCTTTCTTGGCTGTGGTATTTTCTTAGACTTTATTTGGTTTTGATAACCTTGACAGTTCTGAGGAGTACAGGTCAGTGATTTGTAGAATGTTTCTCTACTGGTATTTTCCTTATGTTTTTTTCTCATAATTAGACTGGACTTGTGGGTTTGGGGGAGAAAGACCACAGAAGTGCTATTTTCATCACATCATATCAAATGTATACACTATCAAAATGACTTTATCACTGTTGATGTTGACCTTGATCACTAGCTGAGGTAGTATTTGTCAGTTTCTATCCTCTAAAGTTACTCTTTTCCCCTCTTTCCATAGTGCTCTTTGGAAATAAGTCACTAAGTGCAGTCCACACTTAAGGAGTGGAGAGCCATTTACTTTTTATATGTAAATAAAATGGATTTATAATTTTGAAAACATGCACTATTTAAAAAAAATGAATCATCAAAGTCCTGATTAATCAGTTTTGGCATACTGAAACTTTGTGCATTTAAGATCCTGTTCCTAGAATCTGTGGGGACCAGCTCTGTGTGATACCATTTTTGTGATATCATTTGAGACACACCCTCCCAGTTTTTCAGATTATTTTTCTGAAAAGCTTTTATTAGGTGCTATCTTGGACACTGGAAATATATACCTGAGACATAATCCTCATTCTCAAGAGGTTTAAGTTCCTATCCTAAAGACTCTACATCCTGAAAGTCAGTAACTTCCTCATTTCTCGTGCTATGGTATTTGGAATATTTGCAAATTCAAACATCTTATAAAATTAACTATCCTTGGCTAGGCATGGTGGCAAAAGTCTGTTGTCCTAGTCTCTTGGAAGGCAGGAGGATTGCTTGAGCCCAGGAGCTCAAGGCTACAGGGAGCTATGAGCATGCCACTTCACTCCAGCCTAGATGACAGGGCAAAACCTTGTCTCAAAAAACAAAAACAAAAATGAACTATCCTCATTTTCAAATATATAGCACAATGCATTATTACTGGGGAAAAGAATAAACATTCCTCTTCTTTTTTTCAAATACATTTTTTCCCCGCTTCAAAAACATGGGTGTAGTTCCTTGGAATTAGAATGTCCCTGAAGCTTTTCCAATAAATGAATTGAACATATAATATTATGCACTATCTCCTACTTTTGTCCTGTTCCTCTTATATTATTGAAAGGACAAAGTCTGTATGCTGGGAGTTAGGCCACCCTAACTCTTACATCAGCTAAGGTGTCTTTGGCTCTAAGTTACAAAAATCCCTCAGCCAAATTGGCTTAAATAATAGAAATTTATTAACTCAGATATCAGGAAATCCCAAAGTATTCAGTAAATAGGTTTGGGGGTTGATGCAGCTACTCACTAATGTCATCATGGGTCCAGCTTCATTCAATCTCCCCACTCTACTAATGTCAATGTCCTGGCTTTGTGCTCAGACTGATAACAAGATGGGTGTAGCAGTTCCAGGCATCACTTACAGACATAGCAATGTCCAGAGGCAGAAAGGGGGCTAAGTCCTATCATAAGAAGCCCTTCCCAGAGGCCTTTATCTGCCTTCTCCATGGATAAGAACCAGGTCCCTGGACTACATGCTCATACGCCAATTCTGGCAAGGAAATAGAAATACCATAATTGATTCAGACTAATTAGGATTGACCCCTGAGCTGGGGATTACACCAGAATTACATGTAGGAGAGATGACTATCTGAGCAAAACGGGGGTTGTGTTAAGGAAGAATAATGGGCAACTGGATCTCGTATAGAAAACCAAGGCCTGCTCTTTATACTTCATAGTATTTCCTGGCAGTTCTGTTGATTTAAACCTGCTTTTATAGCTCATATTATTTGTCTCTGAATTTGATATTTTCTGTCTTTCTTAGTGATATTTTCAAAGTCACGATTTTCTCCAGAGTAATAGCTTTCTGCTTACCGGATACATACTGGAAGATCATTTTTATTATAATTCTTTTTACTTTGTAAGCCTGATTCTAAATAAAGATTATTTTAGGCACAGGCCTCTTTTCTCATGCCTTCTTGTTCTTTAGTTTATTACAATTTTAATGATAGTTGGGGGGGATTAAGAATTCCACTAACTGTTGGCCTAAAGCAAATCCTAAGAGACTAATGTCTTAAATTTGTAATCAATTTCATTCTATTCATTGAAAATTACACACCAATCTTCCGATGTGGGAAGGAAAACAATCTGTTCTTTCCTTGTCCTGCCCTAACCACTGTTTCATGATAGAATATTGTTCAGCTTCTTCCTAGCATTTCTCTATTTATAATGGATTTATATTCTTTATTCTTTAATTCTTTTTGAATTCATTATGATAGTTGCTCGTCTTCTAAAATGTATCCCACATGTACCAAATAAGGATATGAGGATGAGAGGTTCATATAAAGAACATTAACATGATTTGTGCATACTATTTAAGCATTATTAGTATATTACATCCCATGCCCATGCTCAAGAAATTTGTGCTATTAAAAGAGACAGATGTGGGTATGGTGGGAAAAGTGCTAAGACTAGAATCGTAAGAGCCAAGTTTGAACATCAGCAACTTACTTGCTTTATGGCCCTATGAGGGAATATTTAACTTATCTTGGCCATAGTTCTTTCATAATAAAGAAAGGCTATTAATATTCATCTCAGGATTCTTTGAGATTAAATGAGATAATTGATATAAAAGTGCATTGTGAGAAATGTGAAACATTATAGGGTATCACTATTATCATGGAGCCTACAAAAACATAATAAGGATATAGAGAAGCATTTTTATTTATTTATATTATTTTTATTTATTAATTTATTTTTCAAACAGAGTCTCCCTCTGTCCCCTAGGCTAGAGTAGAGTGGCATCATCAGAGCTCACAGCAACCTCAAACTCCTGGGCTCAAGTGATCCTCCTGCCTCAGCCTCCCGAGTAGCTGGGATTACAGGTGAGTGTCACCACACCTGGCTAATTTTTTAAAATTTTTAGTAGAGATGGGGTCTTGCTCTTGCTCATGCTGGTCTTGAACTCCTGACCTCAAGAGATCCTCCCACCTCGGCCTCCCAGAGTACTAGGATTACAGGCATGAGCCACTGTGCCCAGCCAAAAAGTACTTTTAATGCTTAAAAAACTAAAACCATTAGTCTATGGGGGGAGGAGAGCTAAATTAGCAGATGGCTTTATTCAGACAAAATCTGCAAGCGGCTGATGTCAGTGCCCAGCTCATATCCCCTCAGCGCCCCCTGGAGGTTAACTGTGTTTAGATAGTCTGCTTACCTCCTACTTCTTTCTCACCTTAAGCATCTCTCTGCTTGGGGGCTCCCAGGCAGTTAATCAGTTAATTTCCAGAGGGACAAACTTCAACCAGTAATGGGCAGAATACTAATGGGTAAACACTCTCCTCTCACCTTTTTCTCTCCTGTTGGGACAATTTCAGATGTGTTCTACATTGTCTCTCAGAGGGTCCACAGTGGCACTGAACCTGTTGTATATGTACATAACACACTGTCTTCGGCCTTGTCTCCCTCCATGTCCTGTCTCATTTCCCCTCTTACCATGCTCCCTGAAATCACCTCTGTAGAAAAAACAAACTCTGGTTCTCCCACTATACTCTCCCAACATGCCTCTGACACCAGATGTCGGGGGGATTTCTCCCCAACAGCAAACAAGCAATCAGTTCTGCAGTGGATACCAGCTGGGAGTGCTCTAACTCAATCCTGACACTATCTGCGTGGATATGGCATCAGATCCCATAAGTTGAGGGCTCAGTCCCCCTAGACTGCCCCCCACTTGTGCTATTACAGGAGCACAATGCCAATCATAAGCCCCAGGTTGTTTTCACCTATGCTTCTAACCAACTGGCTATCAATCAGGGCTCCCACAACTCCCTCCTTGGGTTTGATTAATTTGCAAGAGCAGCTCACAGTACTCAGGGAAACACTCACTTATGTTTACTGGTTTATTATAAAGGATACTACAAGGGATAGAGATGAAGCGATGCACAGGGCAGGGTATGTGAGAAAGGCCACAGAGCTCCCATGTCCTCTCCAGACACTACCCTCCAGGGACCTCCATGTCTTTAGCTATCCAAAAGCTCTCCACATCCTGCCCTCTTGGGCCTTTTATGGAGGCTTCATTGGACAGACAAGATTGAAGCATGCATAACCATGTAGAAATGTGATTGTGTAAAAAGGGTATGATCTCACACTAACATACTGAGTGGGGAAACCCAACAAGGCCTGTCTATTCAGATTCTTCTTGGCCTTGCTGTGCAACATTTCTTTCTACAGGGTATGGGGCAGGACCCCTTCCTAGATGGGGGTCCTATGACCTACAATCAGACAAGGTAGGTCAGAAAATTTTTTATGGCCAGCTCCAAGACAGAAATGTCAGGGAAGATTGCTGTTTTGGAGAGAGAAAGCAGCAAGTGAAAGGAGGACAGGAGGGCAGAGGGAGAGATTCTGTTTTCTGAAGCCTATTTCTGAGGCCTAAAGTGCCCCAACATTATAACAAAGGACTGTCCTTCACCTTTATCACTCTGAAGCTGTTCTGAAGCTGCTTCAGGAACCAAGGGCGAAAGGGCAAGTACTTTAACAGAAGATATGCTTATTGCTTTAGTCAATTAGGAAATAACAAGGGCTATGGGAGTTATAAGCCAGGAATCATGGACAAAAACCAATACCATATATCATAATATCACAGCTTCCCAAATAAAATGCTTGCACCCAAATCCTTGTTGCAGAGTCTGCCTTTGGGTGAAATCTGAAGTAATACATCTATTTTTCATTTTTTTAAATTCAGTTATTTTTATAGTTATGTGTTGGTGATGGTTCACATTTTGTTTGAGTCTTTGCTTTTAATTGTTCTTTTTATAAGGTGAACATGAGAAACTGGAGAGTAGAACAGGAAGAGGGAAGAGGAAAAGAGGTGGAGAATTGAAAGCTCTTCTTCTTAAATGAATAAACATTTTTTGAAAAAGGAAGTAGCACTTTTTAAATGTGAATAAAACCAGTCATGAGGCAGAGGTGAGAGAGAACAGCGTGAACCACCAGATGGAAAGGAGGGAAGATAATGTCGTCATTGTTCTGACCCCAATATTCCTTTAGACATAATTTTTCTAAATCTAGACTCTTCTCATTATTGCCTCTTCTGGTCTCCACACTTTGTACTTTTCTGAATTTCTCTTTCTTAACCACATTTCTCATCCTCAGGGCAACACAATAAAATCTTCAAATGAGAAAAAAGAAGCTTCAAGCAGGACTGTGCGGAATGCACTGCTTTGTCTCTAAGTCCTGAACTTGGATGTGCTGCCTGGAGACCAACCCATGGCTACCAATATCAGGGACAAGCCTGGATCTGAGAGGAGCAAGTGGAGAGAAGTGGGGTAGACTACAGACATAAAATCTATAGTCTGAACAGTTCTTCTCAATGATGCAAGAGTTGCTTTCAGGAGAGGTTTAATCAGACAGGTTCAAGTACAAATAAGAATCATGCCAGTGTCCAAAGTGAGGGAAGAACTCACTGTGAAAAAGAAACCCAGAAAAGTCAACATCTTGCTACTTCAACCAACTGCCCCCGTGGGACCCAAAATGGATCAGAAGTTCACAAAAGAACAGAGGAACCTGTACTATTTCTCATCTAGATATTTTAATATCTTCTCTGAGAAACCCACCCAGAGAGTACCATGAAAGGCAGAGCATAATTCTATCTCCTGTATACCAGATTTTGGGGCCAGGAGCAAGAGATTGGACAGTTAAGATTTGCTTATAGTTCTTGCCCCAATTACCTTAATATGAAGTGTAAAATAAAAAAAAGAACTCCTGACAGGAAATCAGCAACTCCTCTTGCTGGGATCTTTTCTGATTCAGCATCAGCTTTATAAAATGCACATGGATTGTCTCTTCTCTCACTTTGAAGAGACAAAGGTTATCCTGGTAAGGATGGGTAGGGCTTGTTAAGTTAGGGCTCTTAGCAAGGAAGAGATGGGCATATTTAATTAATGGAGCCCAGAAGACTATTCACCCATTCACTGGTGTATGGGGCTGGCTTGGGTGATGAAGCAGCTGCTCTATATCTATAAAAGTCAGCACCTCTGACTTTTGCTGCAGCTGCAGTGGACTTTCCCACACACGCCGATGGAGTCCCACTGCTGGTGGGTGCCCTCTTCATCTCTCTTTCTTTCCCAAGCCTTTCTCTGAAGCAGGGGGAGCTTATATAGCTAGCTGGTGCAGGGTAAGCCCAAGGTATAGGAAAGAAATGCTCCCTCTCTCTGGCGGAATCTTCAACCAACAGGGCATGGAAGCCAGGGGATAAATGCCTAAGCCTCCCATGCTTTGCAGGGACAATTCTCAAGTGTATTCCACATGGCTCCTCAGAGGATCCTCAGAAGGATTGAGTCCAGTTGCCCCCAGTGGTAGGTAGCTCAATAACACACCCTTTTTTTTGACTTTTCCATTTTCCTTCTCTCAGTAAGCTTCCTCCCTCCTCCCTACCTTCTGGAGTCATCTCGCAAATATTATAAATTACCTGAACTCAAGTCGTTACTTCAGGCTCTGCTTTTGGTTGGACCCAAACTAAGACACTAATACCAGATGTAATCTGAGAAAGCAGGCACTCAGGACAGTATTCTAGAAATGGTTTGCTAAGCAGTCAGGTGGAAACAAAAACTCCACTGCTGGTGGTAATTGTGGTGTTGATAACGTCTGGCATAATTATCAAACTCTCACCTGCAATGGATAGGATACAGTGGAAGGGGGAGCTTTGCTTATATAATGTCTCTAATACTGGAAAGAAAAGGGGCAATGATAATTATAGGAGTAGTGGAATTGGCTGGCTTTTGTGAATTACCTTAAAAGCCTTGAGGAATGCCTTAAAGACAAAGACAAGTTCAGTTCAGCCAACTATCAACTCAAGGCATTCTAAGAAAGTCAGAAATCCTCCTTGACAGCAAGTGAGGAGACCCTGCAGCAAAAGGGCAGTCTGTGCTAAAAATCAGGCTCAGAACTCAATCTTAGGGGTGGCAGAATGGCAAAAGAGACTGAATGTGCAGGTCTCCTATGTTAAAGATCTGTGCTAGAGTCACAGCTTTGACAGGCAAAGAGTGGGACCCTGGGCCTCAGGATGAAGGCATCTCTGAGGAAATGGATGGGGACCTTAAACCCTTGATGCTCTTGCTGTGAAAGCCAATCTCCTCCCCCTTGCTAGAGGACAGCAGCCTTCCCCTGCCTGGAGAGGATGAAAACCTCCTGGAGTTGAGCATCTTGCAAGATGATGATCATCCTTCTTGGGATCCCCTCCACTGACTCCCCTAATTGCTTGCAGATTGATGATTGTCAAGTTTTAGCATACCAGGAGAGGGAGGTGCAGGTTCTGCTGTGGGAAGAAATAACTTACTGAAAGAATTACACAAAAATTCTGACAAGAAAGAGGGAAAGATCTATGGGAATTAATTGGAAGATGTTAAATTGAATAGGGTGGTGGGATATAAGGCTGAGTACGGGAGAGTTTAATGGCTTGGAACATTCTCCCATGACTCAGCATTTAGCATTCTGTCAAGGACACCTGGAGTTTGTCCTAACAAACTGCTAAGATGGTGCCTTGAAACTTGGACATGACAAAGGAGGTAGAGATGCCAGAGCTGTCTCCAAGTGTTAGGAAACAGGTCAGAAGACTCAAGGAGGTGGGCATAACAGAATGAGGTTTTTATGTGAGACCCATTGCCTATGCTTCCCAAGATACTTCCTTCACTAGGACAATAAGAAAGGCACTAGCATTTTTATAAAGCCCTGAGTCCTCTGTGAATCAGGGTTCAGAGAAGAAAATGCTGCTATATGATTTGGCTTCCTAGGGTCAATGGAAATGAAAGAATTCCATGAGTTTAGAGTCTAGGTCATTGCACTTAAACATCAAAGGCCAGATGGGCATAATTAGTGTGATAGGCAACAAGACTAGAGGGGTAACCAGGGTGTTGGGCCCCTAGGGATTTGGGGATAATGGCTAATAGAGCTCAGCCCGTAGGGATGACATAGATAGGGATGAATATTTCAGCCTACAGCAATATTACTTGACTTTGGCAATCAGAAAAAAGCAGGTGAGTAGTAGGCTAGGATTGGCAACCATCACAGAAATAGATAATTCTCTGTTGAGTGTTCAGATCTGAGCCAGTTATCAGACCCAGAGCCCAATAACTGAAGGAGAAGCCTGATCCCCTTGAGGAAAGATCCTACAATCCCATCATAATTACATATACTAACTCTTCAGTTCTTTCCCCAAAGAAACCTATGACTATTTACCCAGACTTTTTAAGGGCTGTTTGGATATAGGATCTGAGGTGACACTGATAACAAGGCCCCAAATGCTGTCATGGCCCCATTAATAAAGTAGGGACTGAATGAGGCCAAAGAATAAATGAAGTCTTGGCACAAACTATTTCCAATGGGTTTGCAGGCCATCTTGTGGTCATTGTCCCAAGCCATGAGTGCATAACTGAATGGATATAGTTAGTTATCGAACTCTGTATTCCTAACACTTAGAAAGATGTACTGCATAAGTTTGGTCTCTTTTAATTTGAGGGTCAGCAGATACTACACGGGAGATACTGCTCCAACCCATTTATTGAGTGGCTCAGAAGTTTGCCAGTTTCAAGTGGGACACAAAGCAAGGGAAGACTCTGCAGCAGGTTCAGGCAATTGTACAAGCTTCCTTGTTGCTAGGACTATAAGATCCAACAGATTCAGTGATGCTAGAGGTATTCAAGAGAAGAGTGGCAACTGAGAGCTCTAGAATTCTGAGTCAAGACATGCCTCCTGCTACAGAGAATGGTTCACTGTTTGAAAACTAGTTTCTGGTATGCTACAGGGTACTATGAGAGACTGAGTGCCTAACCATGGGACATCAAGTATTTGCAATTGGAGATGCCCACTGTGAACTGTGTATTGTCAAATCCATCTAAGTTACAAGTTGAGCTTGCACAGCTGCAATCCATCATATGATGGAAGAGATCCATACAGGATTAGGCCTGACCAAACAAGTCCAAGTAAGTTTCACAAAAGGATGACCAGATTCCCACATCAACAACCTGTGTTGTACCAGTGCTTCTACAACAGTCCACACCTATGGCCTCATGAGATGTTTGCTATGACAAAAACATCCATGCCTGTTTTATTTTATTTTTTTAGACAGGGTCTTGCTCTGTTGCCCTGGCTAGAGTGCAGTGGCATTATCATAGCTCACTGCAACCTCAAACTCCTGGGCTCAAGTGATCCTCCTGCCTTGGCCTCCCAAAGTGCTAGGATTACAGGCATATGCCATCACACTCAGCTAATTTTTCTATTTTTAATACAGACAGGGTCTTGCTCTTGCTCGGGCAGGTCTCAAACTCTTGGCCTCAAGCAATCCTCCTGCCCTGGTCTCCCAGTGTGCTAGGATTACAGGTGTGAGCCACCATGCCCACAGGCCTGTTGTAAACGTCAATTGACTCAATATGTTGGTTTAAGCAAAAGTGGTCTACTGGTACACTATACACCACTCACAGATAGCCCCTAAAAGACAGTGGTAAGAAGAAATCCTCACCATAGGCACAGACTGGGACAGAACACTTGGTATATTTAGAAAAAACTAGCCTGATGTAAGGATATATATGTTCTCCTGTGCAGTGGTGCCCTACTTGGCTGACTGGTTAGGGACCTAGAATGAGCAAGATTATAATATTGAGTATAAAGAGCTGTGTAGATAGAAGCAGAGAGTAGAACAATGGTTACTAGAGGCTGGGAAGAGTAGTAGGGAGGTGGGATAGCTGGAGATTGGTTAATGGATACTAAATTACAGCTAGACAGGAGGAATAAGTTCTAGCGTTCTACAGCACTGTAGGATAAACAACAATTTATTGCATATTTTCAAATAGCTAGAAGAGTAGATTTTGAGTGTTTTCCACACAAAGAAATGGTAAATGTTTGAGGTGATGGATATGCTAATTACCCTGATTTGATCATTACACATTACATACATGCAATGAAATATCACATTATACCCCACAAATATGTACATTATGTGTCAATTAAAAATAATAATAGGCTGGGCATGGTGGCTCATGCCTGTAATTCTAGCACTTTGGGAAGCTGAAACAAGAGAATCACTTGAGGCCAGGAGCTTGAGACCAGCCTGGGCAACACAGCCAGACCTGGTTTCTACAAAAAATAGAAAAATTAGCCAAGTGTTGTGGCATGCACCTGTAGTCCCAGCTACTTGGGAGGCTGAGGCAGGAGGATCACTTTAGCCCAGGAGTTTGAGGTTGCAGTGAGCTTTGATGACACCACTGCACTCTAGCTGGGCAACAGATTGAGACTCTGTCTCAAAATAATAATAATAATAATAATAATAATAAAAGCCAAAAATATAGTCTTGTGGATATACCTATGAAAGTAGAAACAAATATGTACATCTTCATGCCCCACACTGATGTCTGCTGGAAAGCATTCATCATGGAGGAGGCTTTTATCAACCAGGTAGACAGGATGCTCCTTGAGTAGATGTCAGCCAGCCTCTACTCTTGCTATTCCAATGCTAGTGCAATGGCCCTATGAACATAGCAGCTTTGTTGGCAGGTATAAAGGCCATGCAAGGCCCTAATAGTATTGGCTCATTCTCACCAAGCTGACGTTGCTACTGCTTCAACAGAAGTTCTGACTTGTCAGCAGCAAAGACCAATCATGAGTTTTGGATAGAGTACCAACCCTCAAGGACACCTCTAGGCACTTAGTGGAAAATTGATTACATCAGATCCCTCACCCTGCTCCCTCCAGAAGAGGGAGTGATTCATCCTTACTGGAATTACTTCCTATTCTGGGTATGTGTTTGTCCTCCTTGCTGGGATTATTATCTGAGGGCTTACAGAATGTTTTATTTACTAACATGGTATCCTGCATAGCATTACTTCAGACCAAAGGACCCACAGTAAAGGAAGTATGACAAGACAACATGGGCACTAGGCTATGTGATCCACTATTCCTATCATATACCACATTATGCACAGGTTACTGGTCTGACAGAATGTTGGAAAGGACCATTAAGAGATCAGTTAGCTTGGGGACAACATTCTGCATAGCTCAGAGTTGTCCTATAGGATGTGGTATATGCGTTGAGCCAATCAATGATCAATATATGGTGCTGTGTATCCAATAGTTGGTACACATGAGACTGGAAACCAAGGTGAAGAAGCAGGAATAGCTTCTCTTACCATCATACCCAGTGACCCCACTTGCAGAATTTGCTCTTCCTATTTCCACATCCTTAGGCTCTGTTAGACTACAGGTCTTCATTCCCATTGGATGTGCGAGGGAGAAAATCACTTCTACTAGGGGACACTGTAAAGGTCTCACAGAACCTATAGCTATGGCTACTACCTGTTCACTTTGGCTCTTTATGCCAAAGGACTAGTAGAACAAGAAAGGCATTTCTTAATATTGGCAGGGTAATTGATCCTGATTATCATGAGCACCTTGGATTGTTGCTAAATAATGGAAGTATGGTGGGCTATTTCTAGACCTCAAAAGATTCACTGGGATTCCCTTGTTCTTCTATGCCTGACAAAAGCACTGAATAAAAAATTGTAGCAACCTCAGCCTGACACAGGCAAGCCAACCAAGGCCTTGGATTTCTCAAAGATAAAGGCTTGGGTCTCCCCACCAAGCTAATGCATTACATCAGCTGAAGTGCTCACCGAGGAGGAGAAAAATCTAGAACGGGTTGTGAAAATCTAGAAAAAAACTTAATGAATATCAATTATGGCCTTTCAAGAAGTTGTAGCAGAGGACATCTGCATGCTACACTAATTCTCTTGTCTGAGTTCGTTTGAGAATTAGCAGCTGGTTATGACCTTAAAGAGTTGGTGACAGAATGAATTTTATATAGGGAAGAAATGGATCTGAAAGGTTCAAGGGATAGACTGTAGGAGATACTTCTGGTGTCCTGTGCCACTTGTTTTGATTTCAGCTGCAAAGGTGTTGGACAGTTCCTGTGCATGCCGCAGCTCCCCTTCAAGTGCCTACAGCATTTCCTGCCTTCCTGACTCACCGCTCTCTCCAAAGCCACAGGAGTTCACTAAGCCCAAGTGAATGACCAGACATACAGGGGAGTTAAGTTCCCTGAAAACCACCCTTAACCAATGAGTGAGAGGAGTCAGTGGGTCAATGCGTCAGCCTTTTGTCATTAGGAGGGAAAATTCTGAGATTTCTGACTACACAGTTCCTCAGAGAGTCCCTACAGTGACTAAGTCCCAATAGACCAAAGTGGTAGCTAACTCAATAATGTATCCTTTAATGCTTTTCCTTCTCATCTCTCTTAGCTTCCTGCTTTTCAAGATCGTCTGGCACGTAAACTACTTATTCAGTCCCTGCTTTCAGAAGAACCCAAAGCAGATGGATAAACCAGTTGACTGCTGGTGGATGGTGATGTTTATAGAAAGGGTTGGCTTTGTTAATAAAGTAAAAGCTAATAATAGGTTTGGTAGAGAAATTGGACTTAACTAAAAATTGGAAATAAACATCTATTGTGCATTTATTATAGAGCAAGCATATTAGAAGGTATTCAACACCATTACCAATTAATTGATGACAGAAATGAGTTTTCTGAACTCATAGGAAAGGAACAGAAAAAAGAGAAAGCACATAACAAGAAATCAACAAATGGTAGTCAAACTCTTTTATAATGGTGTCTACCTGCTTGCAGCTATCTGGATAACCACTTATCTAAAGAAATCTACAACCTTATTTAGGCTTATCTTATCTACCATGCTTTGGTGAATGTGTTAGGAGAGTTGCAGCATGACTGATGTGTGGTATATCCAAATACATATAACAAAATCCTCTTCTAAAAATATGAAATAATTCAACATGTGACACATGAGAAATATAAGAAACCCTCAAGATCATTAGTCCAATGTCCTCATTTTACAGATGAAGAAAAAGAGGTAGCTTAGTGGCATAATCAGACCCTGAATATCAAGATTCTAATTCCCTTTCCATTATACATGGAAACTTGCACCAAGAGAAGAGTTGTCACTTGGAAAATGGTTAACTCAAAATAGTTTCTGTATTTGTGTGAAGTCTTACGCAAAGCAGGTGTGTTTATAGTATCTATTGGAGTTCAGTTGTTTGTATATAGTCTATATTGATTCTGAGTCCCTTATGCTATTAAGCCTTGTAGCATGGCCTTAGATGGAGTTCCATTCAAGTGCTGAATCTTCCCAAGAGGCATAACACTATGATGCAAAACAGAAGAGAACTCAAAAGAATCTTGGAGATCATCTTGTCAACCGCAATAGGGGTTTTTGTAGATATTTAGTCCAGGTGCTTTCGTAGATATTTAGTATCACTCTCAACTAATTGCCTAACTTGATCTCCATGATTCTTCTGGCTCGAATGGGAAGAAAGAAAACAGAAAAAAGGAGAAAGAAAAACACTTCCCCCACCTCTTCCTTCTTTCAAATCTTCTATCCAGATGTCCTCATTAGCTAACCACAGCCTCAGGTAGTAAATGATTGTTTCACCTCCATGAGGGAAGTGCTCAATAAATGCCTGTTGGTTGATGGAACAGCATTCTCTGATTGTCTATCCTCTGGAATGGATTTCCCATATGTAGCAAGGGTATCTTTCATTGATGAAAGCAGTGTCCACTTTTTCTTATTGTGGTAAAATATATATAACATACATTTTACCATTTTAAATGTATAATTCAGTGCATTAAGTACATTCACATTGCTGTACAACTATCACCTCCACTCATCTCCAGAATTTTTTCATCTTCCCAAACTGAAACTTCATGCCCATTAAATAACTCCCCATTCCCCCTTCCCTCTAGCCACAATTCTCTGTTTCTATGAATTTGATTACTCTATAAGTGAAATCATACAGTATTTGTCCTTTGGTAATTGGCTTATTTCACTTAGCATAATGCCTTCAAGGCTCATCCATGTAGCAAGTGTCAGCCTTTTTAAGGCTGAATAAAAACCATTCTGTTGTATATTCCGCATTCTGTTTATTGATTCATCTGTCATTGGACACAAGTTGCTTCCATCTTTTGACTACAGTGGAATAATGCTGTTGTGAATACTGGTGTACAAGTATCTTTTCAACTCCTTGCTTTCAATTCTTTTGGATATATACCTAGAGGTAGAATTGCTGGATCATATGGTAATTCTACGTTAATTCTCTGAGGAACCTCCGTACATTTTCCACAGTGGCTGTGCCATATTACATTCCCACCAGCAGTGCACAAGAGTTCCAATTTATCCACATAATACCTATTTTCTGGGGTTTTTTTGTTTGTTTTTTTGAGAGTAGACATCCTAATGGATGTGAAGTGGTTTTTCATTGTGGTTTTGATTTGTACTTCCCTAATGATAAGTGAAGTGGAACATCTTTTCATGTGCTTATTGGCTATTAGTATATCTTCTTTAGAGACATGACTATGCAAGTCCTTTGTCCATTTTTTAATTGGGTTGTTTGTTTTTGTTGTTGTGTTTTAGGGGTTCTTTATATATTTTTTATATTAATCCCTTATAAGATACATGATCTGTGCATATTTTCTCACATTCCATGAGCTGCCTTTTCATGCTCTTGATAGTGTCCTTTGAAGCACAAAAGTTTTTGATTTTGAAGTCCAATTTATCTATTTTTCTCATTGTTGTCTATGCTTTTGGTACACTAACTTTTTTTTGAGACAGAGTCTCACTCTGTTGCCCAGGCTAGAGTGCTATAGCGTCAGCCTAGCTCACAGCAACCTCAAACTCCTGGGCTCAAGCAATCCTTCTGCCTCAGCCTCCCAAGTAGCTGGGACTACAGGCATGCGCCACCATGCCCGGCTAATTTTTTCTATATATATTTTTAGTTGGCCAACTAATTTCTTTCTAATTTTTTAGTAGAGACAGGGTCTCAAACTCCTGA
>CAUYRT010020504.1:0-17351 GCA_963574885.1 Lepilemur ruficaudatus
CCTACCACTCTGGGAGGCCGAGGCAGGTGGATCGCTCAAGGTCAGGAGTTCAAAACCAGCTTGAGCAAGAGCGAGACCCCATCTCTACTATAAATAGAAAGAAATTAATTGGCCAACTAAAAATATATAGAAAAAATTAGCAGGGTGTGGTAGTGCATGCCTGTAGTCCCAGCTACTTGGGAGGCTGAGGCAGTAGGATCTCTTGAGCACAGGAGTTTGAGGTTGCTGTGAGCTAGGCTGACGCCACAGCACTCTAGCCCAGGCAGCAGAGTGAGACTGTCTCAAAAAAAAAAAAAAAAAAAAACTAAAGCTATTTTACTTCACAAATACTTATGAACTCTATTAGATTTCTTTACTTCTGTAAGAAATAATAGGAAATAATGTGATTTTTTTAGATAAGGTTTTAAGATTATTTAAAAGCTCTTACATCTAGAGGCTAGTACCTAAATCACAGATTGTATATTATTCCCAAGTCTCATTAGAGTTTTCAAGGAGAAAGTCATCGTTATATCTACCAGCTAGTAGAGTATCTGCCAATAGAATTTATAGTGCAGGAGTGACCATTAACTCCTACTTCTTTAAAGCACATTTCTCTTAGAGACCTTGACAGTTTAGACATAGGGCAAAAGCTTCATTTATTGACTTCTAGTTGAAGAAGATGAAAAAGGTGTTTTGAAAAGAAATAGTAATAAAAATAAAGGGTGAACCATATAAGCCATCAAGGAGGAAGACAATAGCATGCATAGGCCAGTTACATGTATTTTTCTTCGTATTAGGTATTATGTTATATTGAACGCCTCGAGGTATTAACAAAAACAACCTTATACCTTATAAAATAAGATGTGACACTATCTAAGGCAATATTTTCAAACTAATGGTTACAACTCTGAAGCACATTATTTAATCAATTTAATGGGTCATAAACAACATTTTTGAAAAAAAGGAATAGAATAGATTATTTTTTTAAAAAGAACAGATTAGAATAAAATAGAATGTATCAGCCTAAATAACACATGGTAAAGTTAGGTTTGTATTACGAATGTTAATTCTGTATTCACTACTATTTCCCAATCAAATAAAAAATAATTGTGCTCAGAACATAAGAGGCAATAGATCAATATTTGTTATTAAATGACTGAATGAATATATATATGTGTAAGTGTATATACTTTATTATTAATCCTTTACACTGGATCATAATGTAAATGTACTTCTTACCTAAGACAGAATAAAAATTTTGCAAAACTGTGCATACACATATATAACATATACACACATATGCACATGTATATGCATAAACATACATGATAATAATGTATGATAATCATACATACATATATAATATCTTCAGTCAAATTTCCTAGAAGCAGAGTCTGAGATAGGGATTTTTGTGCCAGTGACATATTTAGAGACAGGAGACAGCTGTGAGAGACAGAAGGAGAATAAGTCAATGGAGAGAAAACAAGGAAAAGCTGTGGTTTCCGAACTCTAGCCTCCCAGCCTGCTCCAGGAAAGGCAGCTCCCATCAGCCGAGGGCAGCTGCCATCCAGCGGAGTGGGCAGTGACAAGCCAGACTCCTCCTAGCTGATAATTTTTCATTCATTTACTGGACGAATACTTATTGACTGCCTACTGCATGCCCAGAACGTGTTAAGCCCTGGAGCCTGACCTAGCCTCATAGAGAATATGATTTACTAGATCAAGGCCCAGTTGCAATTTTTAAAAAGAGGTAAAATGCATGTGATAGAATAGTTTTATATTAGGAAAAGGGGCCGTTTCCATCACAAATCAGATTCCTTATGTGACCTTCAATTTTCTTTCACGTCTCGGTTTTCCTAGACTTTTTAACTCTTCACAACGAAGCCAGCACATGCATTTACAATGAGGTGACGCACACGGGAAGGTACATATTTGGCGCGATTAGCAGCCTAAAGGAAGTTTTGAACATGCCATCACTTTTCAAAAATATGTAAAATGTGTCACCACTTTAAAGTTTGCAATTATAAGAATAATCATATGAAGTGGCAAAAAAACACGTCAACTGTGCTATTGGTATGGAAATAAAAAGTAGTATTTCTGAAGAAGAGAATTTAGCAGAATCTTAACAAAGCTAACCAAGCAAGACAATTTCTAATCTACTGCTTCTACATGTTCTCCTAATTTTAGATGACGTTTTAAATATTTGGATGATTAAAATAAAAAGCTACACAATCTAATTTTATGAGACTTGAGGGCATACATTAATATTGAAGAACAGGGGGGAAAATCTCCCTTACTGTCATTCTTCCACTACCCTCACATTATTATTAGTTTTTTCAAGAGTGCATCAAGAATTTCTACCTTGCCAATATGAGCCCCAAAATACAGTTTTAATCATGTCACTCACCTGCTCCAACACCCTCACTCTCTGTGGCTCATTTACAGTCTAGACACAACCTGCTTTTCCAATCCTTTCTCCTCCTGTAGCCACACACTGAATTTAAACCCTGCCTGGTTCTCCATTCTATTAATTGTCTTTCCTCCACCCAGAGGTAAAGCCACTTGTTGTTCATTTGTGCAGCCCTCCTAGTCCCACCTCCAGGCTCTGGATCTAATCCTGACCTAACTCAAATAGTATAGCAGATTTATGGCCCTCTAATTCAACTCATGGAATTGAGGATGTGACCTTATCTCCAGCCTAGCTCTGACCATGTGGTCTATGTCATTGCTTCTCAAATTCTAATGTGCATACAAATCACCTGAATCTTATTAAAATGCAGATTCTGATTCAGCAGGTAGGCATGGAGCCTGAAATTCTGCATTTCCAGAGCTGCCAGCCTGGGGATCACATGTTAAACAGTAATGTCTAGTGCACTGATTCTCAAATTTGTCTACACCTTGGACTCATTCACTGATACCTAGATCCCATTGCCAGATAGTGTGACTTTACTGATACGGGGTACAACTCGATTATGGAGAGTTTTCAAAGCTCCCTAGTTGGTTAATGTATAACAAAGTTTGAAACACACTGGTCTAGTAAATATCCCAGTTCTGATAATTAGGTCCTTGATTTTTCTGCTTTGCCTGAGATAGGGGTATGTACACACCTAATGGATACCGTGAGTGCCGTGTGGAGGATGGACATGCTTGAAGCTCTGACTCAGATGGGGCAAACGCAATATATGTAACCTAAACATTTTTAACCCCATAATATGCTGAAATAAAAAAAATTTTAAAAAGCCTACACAATATGATTATTGCCATTCTAACTTCCACCTTCCTGGACCCTCACTGAATCACACACCAAAGCTCTTCCCTTGAATGCTGGTGGGGTTCTGCTAAATTTTGGGAGATTTCCTTGATGCTAATTATAGGGACTGCTTTCCTAGATCTTTAACTCTAGGTTCTGACATTGTTGGCTCTGAGATTTCCCATCATGGGATGTTTCTCCTGCCCACCAAATACCTATTGTGTGGCATTCCATAGCCACAAAAGAAATACTTGATGACGTACATTTTATAAGACTCATTCATTCATTTATTCAAGTAAATCCTTACCAAGTACCTCCTATGTGTCAGGCAACGTTCTAGAAACTGGGGATACAGCATTAAACAAAAATAGACCTAGTAAAGCCTTTTGCCTATTGATATCTATAAAACATACAAATGATAAGCAAACAGATATACAAACTGAGCTCAAATACCGATAAAAATTATGAAGAAAAGTAAGCAGAGTAAAAGGACAAAGAAAGACAAAGCCTCAGCCAGGCGCGGTGGCTCACGCCTGTAATCCTAGCACTCTAGGAGGCCAAAGCGGGAGGATAGCTTAAGGTCAGGAGTTTGAAACCAGCCTGAGTAAGAGTGAGACCTCGTCTCTACTAAAATAGAAAGAAATTCATTGATCAACTAAAAATATATAGAAAAAAAATTAGCCAGGCATGGTGGCGCATGCCTGTAGTCCCAGCTATTAGGGAGGCTGAGGCAGAAAGATCGCTTGAGCCCAGGAGTCTGAGGTTGCTGTGAGCTAGGCTGACGCCACGGCACTCTAGCCCAGGAACAGAGTGAGACTCTGTCTCAGAAAAAAAAAAGAAAGAAAAGAAAAGAAAGACAAAGCCTGATACTTCACATAGGATGGTCTAAGAAGGGTGTCCTGTGTAGGAACCATTTAAGCAAGACTAAAACAAGGCTAGGGGAAAAGCCACACATCTATCAGGGAGGAAGAAAATTCAAGGCTGAGGGAAGAAACAAGGGCAAAGGCCCTGAAAGGGCAGCGTGGGTGTCTAAGGTGGAGTAAAGAGGCCACCCATGGTGGGCAGAGCCAGTGAGCAAGGAGCTGTGTGTCTGGAGGCGGGAAGCAGAGCGGGGGGGCCAGTTAGTCATAGTAAGGACTTTTATTCTAAGTGAGACAGAAGCCTTCAGAGGGCTTTGAACAGGATTTTAAAAGGACTGACTTGGCTGTAACAGAGTTTTTTTTGCCAGAATCTATGTGACAATGTTTGCTGAACCTTTTCAGTTGCTAACCTTTAGGATACACCACAGAGAAAGTTAATCAGCCCATGTCGTCCTCAACTCCTTTCAAACGTTTAATGATTAGACAACTTCAACTATGTAGTCCCAATAAACAGAAACAGAGCTTTTATAGGGGCTGCACCTTTATAAATTCTCATTTGCTTTTTAAAATATACATATGGGTGAGGGAATTTCTCCTTTAAACAGAGCACTGACATACCTCACACATTCCATCTGGATGCCAAACAAGTATCTCAAACTTAATATGGTCGAAAGAGAACTATCACTTTTCTCTGCCAAATCTACTCCTCCTCCTGCATCTAGCCAGTTTTTCAGGTCAGAACTCAGTGGCCATCTTAGATTCCTCTTCATCCTCATGTCTAGTCCACTGTTTAGTCTTATTGGCTCTACCCCTGAAATGTTTCATCACTCAACAACTTTCACCACCTCTACGGCTACACCCTTTCCTCCACCACCATTTGCAAGGGTGAGGGAAATCAAGAGTTCAAGTTTCAACATTCTGGGTTTGAAAGGCCAGTCAGACACCCAAACTGTAATGAAGTTGGCAGTTACAGAAATGACTCCCAAGTTCAAGTGAGAGTTCTGGGCTAGAGATAGCATGCAAAGGACTCGTGGATACAACTGGTATTTAAAGCCATAAGACTATATGAGACCCTCTAGGAAATGTATAAAGATAGAGAAGATGTCCTGGGACTGAGTACTGGAACCTTCCAAGAAAGGAGACTGGCTAAGAGTCCCTGAGAGATTGCAGGAGAATCAAGAGAAAATACTATTCTTGAAACTAACACAGGGAAATGTTTCAAAAGCAGTAAGCGATCACTTGTGCCAAATATCTTTTATAGATTCAGTAAGATGAGGACTGACTGACCACTGAACCCAACTGTCTATGATCTCTTGTCCAGACCACTACAGTAGCTTCCTAATCTGTCTCGCTACTTCTCATTTTGCCTCTACAGGTTCTTTTCCATACTGATCTTCCTAAGGCTTAATCATATCAGATCATTTCCCCACTTAAACCTCCAATGGCCACTCTTCGCAAATGGACTTAAAATAGGCAAAGCTACAAAGCTAAAAATCATCTAGCTTCTGCCTACCTCTCTGAACTCATCTCCCTCCATGTTTCCCCCACTTCATTCCAACCAAGTTAGCTTTGAGTTACAGTCTGTGAAAGACAGACATTGCAGTTGAAAAGTTTTCAACGCCCTGACAGTTTCTTATCTTTAGCACCTGCATGGCCGGGCCTCTCAAATCTCTGACAGGTTGATCCTGAGGTACGTTTCAAACAGTTCCTCAAAGGGGCCCACCCCAAGGGAAATGAGCCTGCTTTATCTAGTAACTCACTTATAACACACCCTTTATTGACTTTTCTCTTTCCCTGTCCACTTTCTTATTTCCTCTCTGGTGCTTCCTGGGGTAGCTTCCCAAATAAACTCCCTGTCCTCCAGTCCTTATCTCAGGGTCTGTCATGGGAAATCCAAAGGAAAACATATACTATCATTCTCATCCTCAGGCTTTTTAGGTGCTCTACCTTCAATTTAGAAAGTTCTTCTCTTAAACCTTTGCATGTCATTTTTCTTATCAGTGAGTGTCTTAGTCCCTAGGACTGCAGTAACAAAATACCATAAATGGTAAGTTTATAAACAACAGAAATGTATTTCTCATAGTTCTGGAGGCTGGAAAGTCCAAGACCAAGGTGCCAGCAGATTTCATGTCTGGTAAGAGCCCATGTCCTAGTTCATAGATGGCACCTTCTAGCTGTGGCCTCACAGAAAGGGTGAGAGATCTCTCTGGAGCTTCTTTTATAAGGGCACTAATCCATTAATGAAGGATGCCATGACCTAAGCACCTTCCCAAAAGCCCCACCTCCTAATACTATCACCTAGGGGAATAGGATTTCAATTTGTCAATTTTTGGGGGGACACAAACATTCACACACTGCAGTGGGCTTCAACCTCAATGTTTCATCTTTAAAGAGCTCCCTGACCCTTGGGTTCAAGTAGCTTCCATCAGTCACTCTATCCTTGTTGAATCTTCTTCATAGAATCAATTGGTGCTAAAAGTTATCTTGTTTATCATTTCTCTCTCTCTCTCTTTTTGAGATAGGGTTTCACTTTTTTGCCCAGGCATGAGGGCAGTGGCATCATCATAGTTCACTACTCAAAATCCTTGGCTCAAGTGATCCTCCTGCCTCTGCCTGCCAAGTAGCTGGAACTGTAAGCATGTGCCACCACACCAGCTAATTTTTCTATTTTTTGTAGAGACAGGGTCTTGCTCTTGCTCAGGCTGATCTCAAACTTCTGACCTCCAGCGATCCTCTTGCCTCAGCCTCCCAGAGTGTTAGGATTATAGGCATGAGCCACACACCGGCCTTATGTATCATTTTATGAGTTTATTGGCTGTCTCGCTTTGTCCCTCCTCACACTCAACACACCCCCAGACACAGCCAAGGGATACAAAACTGTAAGAATTTGGTGCAAACTCTCTCTGTCTCCTTGCTCAGCCCCTAAAACGCTATCTGGACTAGGGGACACAGTCAACATTTGTAGACTGGCCAACCTAAGGTCTTCTTCTCATAGGGGGAATATGTACTCCTCCCACAGCTGCTTAGTAACACATCAGGGAGTCTGCGTGTATACAGCCAATAAGTATGAAATATAGCACATCTGCCAGGAACATAAGTTTGCTCAGAAAATAAATATGTGGATATATGTGTGCGTGTGTGTGTGTATTTGTATGTGGATGCATGTAGGAAATTCTTAAATCATTTACTTTTTCATAATTAAAATTTTATTTTTATATTTAAACAAACACATATCTTATGGAGTAGCATAGGAGATTCTCCTGGGCTTTCATGATAAAATAAGTGTTCTCTGTCCCTTGCTTTAGGGGTACTTTGATGGGAAAGTCTAAAAGCCTTCCTCTGAGGGACCCATACTCTAATTGGAAAAGGGGAGGAAGCTCTAATGGGAATGGAAGGCTACACAAGCTGTCCCTATTTTTTTCCTAAGTTTTTCCCCTGTTCTCTCAGGAGCTTTAAAGCCATTACCCATACCTCCCTATTTTCTGGCCCAGTTTTCCCCAACCTGAGTTCCCCAAAACCATTAATTTATGTTCTCTAGAGATTAAAGAAAACCTGTGCTCAAGTAAGACTGGAAAACAGCAAATTAAACTTCCTCAGAACCTTAAATATGCTAATATGCATTTTCTTATACCAAAGAGAAAGACTGTGTATGTAGCTTCCACCCAAATTTATTTGACCCTGTGATCCTTTTTAGAGTTTTTGTTTGTTTGTTTTTTTTTTTAATAAGCACGTTGGGAAATACTGCGCTGACCCAAAAGGAAGAGGATGGTATTCCAAATCCTGAGCACATTTCCAGCTCAGATACCATGCTGTGTGCTTTTGATAGGGGTTTGTATACTTAGATTTTCTTTAGACTTCAAAAAAACCTTCAAGGTAGGAATGATAACCTTCAATTTCTGAGAAGAATATTGATAAGTAAAATAACTTGATGCAGTTTCCATAGCTAGCAAGAAGTAGAAAAAGGATTTGAAATTATGTTGATCTGGTTCCAAGGGCCCTTTTTTCTACTTAGCAAAAAAAGCTGAAATGTTCAAAAGGAGCTTCAGCCGAAGCTAAAGAACAGGATTTCCAGATGTGCGCCTCAAAAATAGAGAACATGGCAAAGGGGGCGGGGAATAAAGATTGAATTATTAAAATTATTGTTTATTTCAGCTGATATTTTGGACCTACTGTTTGTAAAATACTGATTTATTTTATATTCTTCTTAGAAATAATTATTTTTAAAGTGTATGGAATTTTGAAGAAAACAGAACAGTTTAGTTCGAAAGCACTCTTTATAATCAGTCCATATATAATTCAATACATTGCAAATTGAAAAATTTTTCTACAGAAGTATTTAAGAGAGGAATCATATACATTTCTATAGTAATTATGAACTTATTAACATAAAATTCAACATACAACTAGGTTGAATGTCTGTGTTGAATTTGAATTTTGAATCATAAATATAGTCATGAACTATATAACAACATTTGGGTCAATGATGTATTAGTCAATGATAGAATGTAAATACCATGGTGGTCCCATAAGATTATAATGGAGCTCAGAAATTCATATCCCTAGTGACATCATAGCCATCATAACATCATGGCACAAAGTATTACCTTTTCTATGTTTAGATAGATCTAGATACACAAATACCACTGTGTTACAATTCTGTATAGCATTCACCCAATAACATGCTGTAAAGGTTTGTAACCTAGAGACGGAGCACTAGGCTATATAGCTTAGGTGTGTAGATGGCTATACCATCAAGGTTTGTGTAAGTACACTCTATGATGTTTGCACAATGACAAAATCACCTAATGACACATTTCTTAGAACATATCTCCATCCTTGAGCGACGATTGTGTGTGGGGGGTATATACGTACATATAATTCAAATCTTTTAAAGTCTAATAATTTTTAAATCTTTGCATGCTCTATTTTATTTTATTTTTTTACTTTTACCAGATAGCTAAAATACAAGGCTGTATAATTTTAGTACTGAACATACGGCAACCCTATGAGAAAAAATAACTGGAAAATAATTTTTTTAAAAGATAAAGAATAGTTTTATGACAGATAAGGAATAGTACAATAAGCTAAGTGACACCACTTAGCCAGCCCAAGGTCCTATTTCCAAGTCTTAGCCTTTTCCCCTCTCACCCATATTTTTGCATCACTCCCTATCTGACAGGAGACCTTCAGGTGGGTATACACCAGCCACCACGGGTGGTAAGGACAGTAGGTCCATTTGATGGCCTAAAAAATGGTTGAAGAGTTGGTAGCACGTTGTTGGGGTAAACAGTACAATGGCTCCCTCACAGTTGACAGATTTCTGGCAGCCTTTAGGGAAGCACAATAGCTGCATTCTTGCTTTCAAACAAATCACCTCTGAGCCTTCTGAAAAATAAAGCAACTGAGTGACATTCTGGAGACCTGGCTCTCTCCTACTGCATGTCTTTAGGCAAGTCATTGACCCTCTCAGGCTCTCAATTTCCTTATTTGTAAAATGAGGTTGTTCAAATCACTAAAAATTTACCTAAACTTCTACAAGTTCCAAAATTATATGATTCTTATCTCAGTTCTCCAAAGTATACTACATCTTCTCTGTTATCCCCTCTGTACCTCATCTTCCTCTTTGTTTTTAATTTGCAAAATTTCTGAAATAATAGTACTGATGAAAGGTATAATACAGTTCAAATCAACACAAACTTATCGTGCATTTTTATCAATTTGACAGCGATTGACAAACGCCGTATCATATTTACATGCACCAACAACAGTGGGAAGAAGGTATTATTCTTCCCATCCTATATTCAGATTTCTCATACAACTTTTATGGGCAAATTGGGATATCATCCAGACCTTCTTATGACATCTGGAATGCAGTTTCAATAACACTATAATTAAATGTCCTTGATTTGATTAGTTAAGCAAAATTCAATAAATTGTCTTTGCAAAGCTATTTTCATTTTGTTGCTATCATAGTTTCAGCTGATATTATTAAAATGTAAAGTGGCCAGGAACATGCCTGTAATCCTAGCATTTTGGGAGGCTGAGGTGGGAGGATCACTTGAGGCCAGGAGTTTGAGATCAGCCTGAGCATCACAAGATACTGACTCTACAAAAAATAAAAAAATCAGCCGACTGTGGTGGCACATACTTGTAGTCCCAGCTACTTGGGAGGCTGAGGCTGGAGGATCATTTGAGGCAAGGAGTTCCAGGAGTTTGAGGTTGTAGTAAGCTATGATGACACCACTGTACTCTAGCCTGGGCAACAGAGCGAGACTCTATCTAAAGAAAAAGGAAAGTAAAAGCTACAAAGAGCACACCCTAGAGCCATCCTCCTCTGCCTTGCTCTCTCACACTCCTTAAGTGGTTCCTACTCTTCTGATTGAAAATTTAAAAGGAAAATATAAGATAGACCCTTCTAACCAGTCCCAAAATAAGTTGTAAACTAGGTAAAATCAATGTTTTTGGCCTCAAAGTTATCTTTTCAAAAAGTTGTCCTTGCCCTAACCCTTCATCCTACCTCTGTAAGGGTAATAACACCTTACATATGCACAACAAGGAATTTTAAGCAAGATGCTCTGTCATTCTGAGAGTGAGCTGGACAATGTGGAAAAGAGCACTAGAGCCTAGTCAGGACATCAAGGATGCTGGTCCATTTGAAGCCCTGATAAGCAATGTGGCCTTAAGACAATTTTTGTGCTTAAGAGGAGAGGGCTGGCTTCTGCTTAAAACCTTTTGGGGACTTCCAGATTCTAGTCTGGCATGTAAGAAGTTGGAAGTTGCCATTCCATTCTAATAACCAAAAAGCTGAACAAACAAAAATCAACAAGTCACCTTTTAGATCCTTCAGAGGTGAGGTCATGGGGCAAACTACTGCCTCCAAAACTGGGGAGACCAACAAGTAAGTACAAAGAATCATGCTTTGCTGGAGCAAAAACTGCCAAACACAAACCTCTATAGGAACCAGTGCCAAAGCAGGGAAACCTAAACGATACTTGATGAATTGCTGGAGGCTCAGTGTGAGCAAGCCTGAGAGAAAAAAACTCCAGGGGGACCCAGTAATCAGAAGCCCCAACAATTTTGTGAGTTTCACCTCCACAAGCTTGACCAGGTTCTCACAGTTCTCTCCTGCTTCTGGGAGGGGTGGGGGAAAAGAACCTTTTTGAAATATGCCAGAACATTCTGTTTTTAACAAGACTTGCCCTGAGGAGAAACTATTTAACTAGCGCATACTCTGCTGGGATATTATCAGCACCTAAGTGACCTGGGGGAAGGGAAACATCAAACTCGAGCCCCCATCCTGTTTCACCAAAAGGAAGGATTAAAAAAAATACTGAGAAGCACATGTGAGGTTCATAATCCAGGGGTGCAGGCTCATTAAAAGACTGAGATGTAATCATAAGACTATAAAAAGCTTTCCATGCCCCCACATATTACTAAAGGCTTGCTTACTTTTACCCAGTACATCACGTCTGTCCATCAAGAAAAACATTACAAGACTTCGAAGAGACAGAGCAAGCATTAGACCAGACTCAGATACATCAGGAATGTTGGAGTTATTGGACCAGGAATTTAAGATGACTATTATTAAGATGCTGAGGGCTTTAATGGATAAAACAAGCCACATGCAAGAGCAGATGGGCAATGTAAGCAAAGAGGTGGAAGTTCTAAGGAACAAAAAAAAGAAATGCAAGACATCCAAAACACTGTAACAGAAATAAAGAATGCTTTTAATGGATTTACTGGTAGACTGAACGTAACTGAAGAAAGAATCTCTGAGCTTAAAGAGAGCTCAATAGAAACCACCAAAACTGAAAAGTAAAAAGTGAAAAAGAATTGCCAAAACTGTAGTACAACCATAAAAAGTGCAACATATGCATAATGAGAGTTCCAGAAGGAGAAGAAAGAAGAAAGAAACAGAAGAAATATTTGAAACAATAATGACTGAGAATTTTCCCAAATTCAAAGACCTAGGGAGCTCAGAGGACACCAAGCGGAATAAATGCAAAAAACAAAAACAACAACAACAACAACAAACTACACCTAGGCATATCATTTTCAAACTACAGAAAATTAAAGATAAAGAAGCAATCCCGAAAAAAGCCAAGGGAAGAAACACCTTACCTATAGAGGAGCAAAAATAAGAATTACATCCAGCTTCCTCTCAGAAACCATGCAAGTAAGAAGAGAATGGAGTAAACTCTTTAAAGTGTCGTGAGAAAAAAATGCCACCAACCTAGAATTCTGTACCCTGCAGAATTATCCTTCAAAAATGAAGGAGAAATAAAGGCTTTCTTAGGCAAACGAAAATAGAGGGAATTTGTTGCCAGTAAACCTGCCTTGCAAGAAATGTTCATAGAAATTCTTTAGAGAAAAGGAAAGTGATAAAGGTCAGAAACTCAGATCTACCTAAAGAAAGAAAAAGCGTCAAAGAAGGAATAAGTGAAGGTAAAATAAAAACTTTTATTTTTCTAATTCTTTTTTTTTTTTTCATTTTTTTCTTGGCCTTTCCTTGCTAGGTATTTTTCTAATTCTTAATTGATCTAACAGACAACCATGTGTTCAAAATAATAATAGCAACAATGTATATGATTATGTATGCATATACATTGCATATACATGCCTATTTATGCTTATACAAGAGAAACGAATAACAGCAATGATAAAAGATATGGGAGGGAGGAATTAGAATTATTTTAATATTATAAGGAACTCAGAGTACCCACAAAATGGCATAACGTTATCTGAAAGTAGATTTGAAATAGTTGTAAACGTATATTGCAAACTCTAGGGCAACCACTAAAAAAATAATTTAAATAAGAATTATAACTGCTACGCTTATAAAGGAGAAAAATAAAATTATAAAAAAGATTCAGTGAAAGCCACAAAAGGCAGAAAAAGAATGGAACACAAAAACAGAGACAAAGAACAAGGGCAGCAAATAGAAAGCAGAACAAATATGATAAATATTAATCCAACTTTATCAATAATCACTTTGAACATCAATGGTCTAAATGCACCAATTAAGACAGAGATTGTAAGAATGGATCAAGAACAAGACCCAACTGTATGTTATCTACAAGGAACTCACTTTAAATATAAAGGCATATATATTATATATGTGTGTACACACACACACACACGAAGTAAATGGATGGAGAAAGATATAATCAATATCATGCTAACACTAATCAAAGAAAAGCAGGAGTAACTGTATTAATTTCAGACAGAGTAAACTTCAGACCAAAGAAATTTATCAGAAATACAGGGGCATTTCATAAAGTTAAAGGGGTCAATCCTCCAGGAAGACATAACAATCTTTAATGTGTATAGACCTAACAACAGAGTGTTAAAATGTGTGATGCAACCTCTTTCATTTGGCAGGATAATGCTGTAGTAAAAATTTCATAGTCAGTAGCTTCTGCAGGTAACTTATACTCTCTGCTTTAATTTAATCCAGTCATGGGATGCTGAATTACCTACACTAAACAGGGAGGAATTTGCGCAATTGATGACACTTCTTGTTTCCCATAAATAAATACACTGAGTATTGTAGAGCAGACTACTTGGTTAAAATGATTAGGTTCCTCGTCTGACTATTCGATTTTAGTTGTTTCAGTTCATGGGGCATTCTCCAAAGTCCTGGTATTATCTTACTGATAGTCATAATAGTTAGTTTTCCCCATGCACTGTATCCTCTCAGTTTTAAATGTTTCCAAACAGCCATCTGTCAAACATCAAATGGTCTCTCTCCAGCTGGAACAACAAAACCCAAAGGAGCACAGGATAGCGAGGAGGACACCATAACCTATAACTGGCACACCGAGACTGGAACCCAGAATGGTGGTAGCAGAGTGGCACTAGTGCCCTAGGTTTTGGCCACACTGTCACCTAGGTGAAACTCTGACCAAAAGGGGGAATTGTTAAATAAAAATTATAAGGTGTCATTGTTTCGGACTAAGCTCCTGCACTAGGCACCCATAAACCAGACTAAACATCAAAACAGAGTCACCACGCATGGCAGGAGACCCAAACTAAACTGTTATCTGACCTTCCAAGAAATCAGCAGAAAGAGATAGCCAATTTCCCAAACAGGCCAGTTTAAATCTTCAATCGGCATGACAATGAAATTCCCTCTGCCTTAATCTTTACACAAAAAAAGGTAGCCTGAGGTAACTTGATGCTAACAAATCACTTATTTTCTATTGTTCTGTCTCCGTCCCTGCCTTACAAGATAAGTAACTAGGAAAGGACTAATATAGTCTTTGTTCTGTGCTTCTGCTTTCTTAAGGGCTTCTCTGTTGTAAAGGCAACCTCTTCTGCTCAGCTTATTGGAACACTTATTCTATTTTATGGAATGAAGTGTTGCCCAATTCTAGAATCACAAATAAAGCCAACTGAGATTGTTAAAAAAAATATGTGAGGCAAAAACTGCTAGAACTGCAAGGAGAAATAGATAAATCCACTATTATAGTTGGAGACTTCAACAACTCTGTATCTGAAATGGACAGATCCAGTAGGCAGAAAACCAGTAGGGATTTTCATTCTGCATTCTGCTCAAACTCCCATGAAACATTCACCAAGATAGACATTTGGGGCCATAAAATAGACCTTAAGAAGTTGATAAGAAGAGAAATCATATAATGTCTTCTCTCAGACCACAATGGAATTAAACTAGAAGTCAATAAAATAAAAATATCTAGAAAATGCCAAAATACTAGGGGATTAAACAAACATACTTCTAAATAATACACAGGTTCAAGAAGAAATCTCAAGAGATATTTTAAAATACTTTGAACCCAATGAAAATGAAAATACAACATTGCAAAGTTTGTGGGATGCAGCAAAGCAATGCTTAAGGGAAATTTATAGCATGGAATGCATATGTCAGAAAAGAAGAAAGATCTAAAATCAATCACCTAACGTTCTACCTTAGGAAACTAGAAAAAGATGAGCAAATTAAATACAAAGTAAGCAGAAAAACTAAAATAATAAAAATTAGAACACAAATAAATGAAATTAAAAATAAGAAATCAATAGAGAAAATAAAAAAAACAAAATCTGGTTCTCTGAAAATATCAATAAAATTAATAAGCCTCTAGCCAGGCTAACTAGAGAGATTAAGAAAGAGGACACAAATTACTAATACCAGAAATAAAAGACGGGACATCGCTACAAATCTCATGGACATTAAAAGGATAATAAATGAATACTATGAGCCACTGCAAGACCACAAATTTGAAACCTTAGATGAAATGGGCCAATTCCTTCAAAGACACAATCTGCCAAAACTCAGACAAAAAGAAATAGAAATCAAAATAGGTCTATGTCTATTAAAGAAAATGAACCAATAATTAATAACATTCCAAAACAGAAAGCAGCAGCCTCAGGTAGGTTCACTGGTGAGTTCTACAAAATATTTAAGGAATGATATTATAAGAAAAGAAAACAGGCTGGGAATGGTGGCTCACATGTGTAATCCTAGCACTTTGTGAGGCCGAGGTAGGAGGATCGCTTGAGCTCAGGAGTTCAACATCAGCCTGAGCAAGAGTGAGGCCCCGTCTCTACTAAAAATAGAAAAGTTATCTGAGTGTTGTGCACATGCCTGTAGTCCCAGCTACTCTGGAGGCTGAGGCAGGAGGATCACTTGAGCCCACGAGTTTAAGGTTGCAGTGAGCTAGGCTGATGCCACTGCACTCTACCCAGGGCGACTGAGTAAGACTTTGTTTCAAAAAAAGCAAGAGGAGAAGAGAGGAGAGGACAGGAGAGGGGAGGGGAGGGGACTAAAAAATAACATCTCTAATATCTCACGTGAACATAGATGCAAAATTTTTCAGCAAACCAAATCCAACAATATATAAAAAAAAATTATATACCAGGACAAGCAGGATTTATTCCAGGTAGGTAAGGCTCGTCAACCTTTGAAAATCAATGTGATCTATCACATCCACGGGCTAAAGAAGAAAAATCACACGATCATACACACAGATACATAAAAAGCATTTGACAAAAATCCAACACTCACTCATGACAAAAATTCTCAGTAAACTAGGAATAAAAGAGAACTTCTTTAACTTGATAAGAATGAATATCTACCCCAAAAACCCAAACGAACCCTACAGCTAACATCGTATTTCATGGTGAGAAACTCAAAGCTTTCCCACTAAGATCAGGAATAAGGCAAGTGTGCCTCCTCTCACCACTGCTTTTCAATATCATACTGAAAGTCTAGCTAGTCCATTAAGGTAAGAAAAGGAAATAAAAAATATACAGATTAGGAAGGAAGAAATAAAACTGTCTTTGTTTATAGATAACACAGTAGTCTAGGTAGACAAAAAACTTGCTGGAACTCATAAGCAATTATATAGCAGAGTTGCAGGATATAAGATTAATGCACAAAAGTCAATCACTGTTCTGTACATCAGCAATGAACAAGTGGAATTTGAAATTAAAAACTAAACACCATTTGCATCAACACCCTCAAAAATTAATTACTTAAGTATAAAGCTAACAGAATATGGACATATGGACATGATCTATATGAGGAAAACAATAAAACTCTGATGAATGAAATCAAAAAAGGACCAAATAAATGGAGAGATACTCTATGGTCATGGATAGGAAGACTCAGTATTGTCAAGATGTCAATTCTTCCCAACTGGCTTTATAGATTCAATGCAATCTCAATCAAAATTCCAGCAAGTTATTTTGTGAATATCAACAAATTAATTCTCAAGTTTATATGGAAAAGTAAAAGACCTGGAATATCCAAAATAATATTGAAGGAAAAGAATACAGTTGGAGGAGTGACACCACCTGATTTCAAGATTTCAAGAAAATAGTGTTATAGCAATCAAAACAGTATGGGGTGGGCTCAGTGGCTCACACCTGTAATCCTAGCACTCTGGGAGGCCGCGGTGGGCGGCTCGCTCAAGGTCAGGAGGTTGAGACCAGCCTGAGCCAGAGCGAGACCTCATCTCTACTCTCCAGCGGCCGACCGTCACTGGCCAACTAAAAACATATAGAAAAAATTAGCCGGGCATGGTGGCGCATGCCTGTAGTCCCAGCTACTTGGGAGGCTGAAGCAGAAGGATTGCTTCAGCCCAGGAGTTTGAGGTTGCTAAGAGCTAGGCTGACGCCATGGCACTCACTCTAGCCCGGGCAATAGAGTGAGACTCTGTCTCAAAAAAAAACAAAAAAAAATTTCAGACAGAGATTCTGAAGCAGCTATCATAAAAATGCTTCAAAAAGCACTTACAAATTCT
>CAUYRT010020505.1:0-93923 GCA_963574885.1 Lepilemur ruficaudatus
ACTATGTGCTGTTTTTTTTTTTTTTTTTTTTTTTTGCTGAAGTTAGGAATTTATTTTTCACCTACTCAACAAACATTTATTTACCCAGTTGTTAGAGGAAAAAATCACTGTTACCCAAATGATGTTGCTTCAGATATCTGGGAGTAGTGGCACAGTGTAGTAAATGGGAAGTCCATTTATTACACCAGATTAATCTAATCTGTATTTTTTTAACAGCCAAATACTGTAGTGAATCTGATGCAAAACCTAGAGTGATTACGTTTTACAACTGGGAAGACCACAACATTTACCTAATCTAACCTACTCAGTTTCCACACAAGAAAGCCCAGGAACATTATATCACATTTTCTTAATCATATAATTAGACAATAATACTGGGATTAAAAATCTAAATCTCATTGTTCTTAAATAAGTATTCTTCTACTAGTTGGAAAATTAGTAGGAAAAAAATTTGTTCTGTAGTTTAGTACCCTTTAGGGTCCTAAATAAAACCTTATTCGGGACCTCAGGCTTGCCTTTCTCCCCCACTGGCAGCAAATTTTTCTTCCAACTTGATCAATCAATCAATCAAACTTGAGGACCAAAGAAAGATTGCTTTGCCAGTAGCTTCCTTCATTTTGAATGATGGTTGATACATGAAGCTGATAGTTTGAACCAGCAAATTTCACATCTCCCAGTTCCCAGCTTCCCTTCCCTGCAAGTACATGCTGGCTCTCAAGACAGTCATGCTCACTTGTCAGAAAACACTTTGGCTTAAAACAATCCCATGGGGGTGACCAAGTCCTATTTCCAGAAATCTGTACTTTGCCTTGATTTCCTCATTAACATACAGAACTATGTGCTTTTTATTAAATTTATCTTGTGTTTTCCATCTGTTACTTCTGCCTAGGGCACTTGTCCTCATTTCATACTTTGAGGCCCATACTAACTAAATGTCAGCTTTTTCATAAAGTTGGTCCTGATAACCCAACAGACATGATCTCTCCCTCCTTTAAATATATACAGGACTTTGTATTTCTTTCTTGGACTTCAATCTCACTCAGTTTTATTTACAATCATTTGGTACTTATCTAGCCCACTACAGTACAAGCTCCTTGAAATGAGGATTGGTGGTTTCTAATTTTTCTGTTTCTCTGTAGAGTCTAGTACAAGAGTCTTGCCTTGCAAGAAGCAATCAATAAACATTTATTGAATTGGATTTTTCTCTCAATGTTACTGTAAGCTCCTTGCGGACTAAGATTGCTGTGTTGCTCAATACTTAGTAAGCACTTTGTACATAATAGGTGCTCAAAATATACTTCCTTAAATAATTTCATGTCTCCATAGCAAAGTTTTTCAAAATACATGTAACATTGACATTCACACAAAGTATTCAGTTAGAAATCTCTCACCAATTAATGTAAGAAAAAATAAGAAAGAAACACTGATTCTAATATTCTTTATTCTTTCCTTTTGTTTTATATGTTGATGCCTAACTCTTATAGGTGCTTATCATGTGTTAGACACTGTACTCAAAGTCTTGCAACCATCAACTCTTGTAATCCTCATGACAGTACCACGAGATACTGTTTATTTCTTTAGTTGACGGGGGGAAGGTTTAGAGAAATAAAAAACTTAATTCCATAGTGATCAAGTGGCAGCATTCAGATTGGAACCCAGGCAATTTCTGCCTCCAGAGCCCAAAGTCTTCACCATCATACCATACTGCATGTTTTTTGAGCCCCGAAATTTCAATAGTTTGAGTTAAAAAAAACTTAAAAAAACCCTTTTACCTACATTTTAAAATCATTCTTTGAAACATATGAACTTCTTGACACCTAGATTATTTTAAAGGATTTTTTTATTTAAAAAATAAAGAATTGTTAAATCTATTTCATCCACCTTCCAATGTAAGCTTCAAGTTTTAGGAGGTTATCAGTTTCACCTCCCCCCAAAAAAAACCATATTGAAACAACATATGTCTCTTGCAAGGCATTTGCTTTGCAGTGGACAAGGTAAGTACCATGTGACTGCATATGGTCAATACTTGATTATGTAGCCCAAAGGGTGGAGTAGGGAATAAAGGCAACATACTAACAGGTAACTGATGATCATTTAATTTTGGAAAACAGTCTGGATATTTCAGAATCAAAGATAATAACCATTTACTCCCCATTCCCCATGCAAACCTTTACACAGTTGGCAACGCCTATTTTCAAGTGACCCTGGACCCTGATTGGCTGGCAGAGTAAAGGGGTGAGGGTTGGCACGGATAATGCACAAATAATTCGAAATGACCAGAAGTTTCTCTTTTCAAATCCCCATTCAGTCTGCAGAGAAAGGCACCAGTGCTGATTCTGATCACAGTGCTCACAAAGAACACACTCGCATCAAGTGGTAGCTTAAGTACCCTGCGCAAAACTGAGAGAGAAGGAAAAATGTTGTATTGGTCCTAAACATGGTGAGAGCACATTGAGAAGAAACTCACGAGCTATAAGATAAAGGTGTCACTTCCTTTAGGATTCCAGAGATACAAGCATATGAATCAGAGACGCAAGCTAGGAGTCAGATCCAAGGAGAAGCCACTGCCAGGCTGCCCGCAAGTGATATTTTAAAATCCAGATCTCAGTTATGAAGCCAACTTTCATTATCTAGAATATTTTGGCTCCTTTAAAATTATCTAAAATACTTGTCGATACCTCAGTATTTCAAGTTACAGATCATATGTTCATGAAAGACTAAAGGGAAATAATTAGCCTCTAATATTCAACGTGTGTAATGGAAAATGACAGCGTTCAATACTCAAGAGCGTTGGTTAACATTCTGCCAACTCCCTCTGCTGCGGCAGAAACCAAAAAAACAAAAACAAAGCACATAGCAGAAAATGAGTTTAAGTCAAGTGAAAATATTTTATGACATTGCAGACTTCTTAAAAGATACACTCAATCATTAAAAAAGCAAATACGGGCAATCCAAAAACAATACGTAAATAAAATACATACAAAATATAAACAAAACAACTTCGCTTCGATACAACTGAATAAATGTATATTCTTAATTTGTAACCTCTTTTGAGAAATCATCTAATAAGATAACTAGCTAACATTTTTATAGAGATGCAATATTAAGGTGGAATGTCTATATTGATTATTAAAGTGGAATGTCTGTATTGATTCTGACTCATATTGAAGAAAGGTTCCTAACTTCCTGTTTCAGATCATTTACAATTCTCACATTAACTTAAAACCCGCAATGCCTTTAACATAGTGAATGTGAAGCATTGACTCTCTGGATAGAGATTTACCTTGAAAGTACATTATTCTCCTTTGAACAGCAACTTCCTCAACACTACATGTCCAGAATAATGAAACTTAACCATTCATCCTGACCTAGATAAGAGCTAAAAGAGGTGGGTGGGTGGGGAACCCCAAAACAACCCTCCTTTCATAAATCTCAATCCTACTTCATGATTGTCCCTTTAAATTTAGCTATTTTAAGACACTAATAATTTAGTATTTTCCCTGGAGCATTCCCTATCAAGATTAGAGAAGGGCTTATTCAGAGACAAACAGGATACAGGAGTGATGGTGCAGCTTCCAGGCAAGCTATAAATAGCTGCAGCATTTTCAAGAAATCCTGTGCCAGTGTGTAAGCTGCAGTTTAAACATGCAGTGCAGATTTTATTACAATGGTGTCACCACAATTTATTGTTGAAGGAAAAATTCAATTCTTACCAAGTTTTCTTGGTTCTTGGCTGCTATTTTCTGCTCTTCTTCTGCCCCATTTTTCATGTATTTGACCTCTTCCACTGGTTTGATCCTATACTCATCTGAGTGCCAAAAAAAGAAAACACATTTTGTAATTTTTTTCTACAATGGGAGAAAAGTGTCAGTTAGAAAAGTCCAATGGCATAACTTGATAGACCCTTTCCCCTGTGGCCTTTATATGTGGTTCATTTGGAACAATCTAGAAGAAGCTTAACCAAGCATTTTGGATCTTTTTATGAGGCACTTTCCTCTGTCTACTGGAAAAAGCTCAGCACCACAAATGCAGCTAATCAAAGTATCACTGTCTGGTCCTTTCACAGAGAGCAAACAGGATAGTCCATCTTTAAAGGCTATTTGGAGTCTGCACACACTGGGATGTATCACATAATGGTCTAATAATATTGAAGAGAATATTCTTATTTTTCCTTAAGAGAACATTAGTTCAAAATTCCTGTGGCAGCAATTTTCAGCAATACATTCTATTCTTGGATTACTTTCTTTTGAAAAAATAAAGTACTATTTAAGACTAAGGAGTTGTACTGATAAATAGAAACAATTAAAAATTGAAAGTTTTCTTTTTGTGATCTGATCCCTGTATTAAATTTGAACAATCTGCAAGTATTTGTCATTAAATATGTTATATATATTTATTACATACATATATATACACTTTAATCTCTTTAAAGTCACATACATAAAGACCCGTAATATCTAGCAGATCTAATAGGAATATTACTCAAGGATGGACAGCAGAGTGGGATGTAGATGGGACCTAGACTTTGCAACAGTCAAAAAGAATACATAATCCCAATATCAATATATTGGACAGACTCAGGAAGACTTGCAGCTAGAGTTCTTCTCCAGGATAGAGGTTTGGTGATGATGATGTAGACATTTTCATCAGATGTCTGTCAACAGGAAATGATTTGGGCACATTAAGGTCAAAAATAGGTGTTACTCTGAGTCATCTTTAATCCAATGTGTGGGGAAAATCACAGAAATTATGAAATTAGAAAATTTCCTCAACCAACAAACTGATGATTGTCTAGCGTATGGCACATCTGACTATGATAGGCTACCTGAAAGACACACGTCTATCACTAAGAGAGTTTACATTTCAGCTCAGGAATTTGAAATGTGTTTTCTTATTGACTATGATTAATTGGGTACAATGACTATATTCTCATATAATTTCTTATCTTAGTATTTCTAAGTATTTCTAGTATTTTAATAGCACTTTCTTTTTTTTGACAAATTAATTGAAGTATAATTTACATTCCATGCCATTACTCCATTTTAAGTGAACAATTAAATGATTTTTAGTAAATTTACCAAGTTGTACAACTATTCACATAAATCAGTTTTAGAAGATTTCCTTCCCCCTATTAAGTCCCCTAATTCTTTATAACACTTTCTCATGTAGTTTCAGGTTTCCTCATACTACCTTTTAACACACAACCCCCAAAGTTGTTTGGTGCAGTAATATTTCTCCAAATAATTATACTGTTCAAATACTTCTCAAAATTACCACTCTTATGAATGTAATACATTTGCATTTATCTGAATAAAGACTTCATTGTTCATGGCTAAGCCAACTGTTTTTGCCACTTGGCAATTCAGAGTAGTTATTGATTCTGCTTTTTCCTAAAGAAATTAGAAAGACAGTAATGAGTGAGCCCTTCAGGAATACCAAGCCCTAAACAAGTTAATCAAAGATTCTGATCCCCAATTACAACACAAAAGAATTTCACATTCCAATTTGGTGTTCAGAAGAGAAAACAATGAAAGTAAATTAATAATACTGACATATTCAATTATGGATTATTTACTCATAAGTTGGAAACACAATTATTAATTTAAAAAGAAAAGACACTAACAAAGTATGCCTCCAATACAATTATGCAGAGATAAAAATAAAGGTAAAAAAGAAAAGTTAAAAATGGGCCTTCCTAACTTCAGTTTGGGACATCAATATTTATAAATCATGGCTCACTGAGATAATTACTAACTTTAACCGAACTAAATTGTGATCTTAACTGCTTATGGTGAGTCTCTAATTATTTAAATACAAATAAACTGATATATATATATACATATGCAGGCACACGCTTCTATTTATCACCATTACAACTGATTCTATGATTCTGTCTACAGGACTCAAGCCCTCACATGATAGGACAGTGAAGAGCACATTTTCAGACCAAAGTAGAACCTTCCGAAAGACCCAGAGGCCCCCTGGCACCTGCACAGCAAAAGGTCTCTCCTAGAGAGGAGCCACCCTGCCTGCCCACCGTTCTCTCCCTTCAGCCAAGCCCCAGCCCAGTGCAGATGCCCTCGGAGCAGCCTAGCAACATTCAGCCTTTGTTTTCTTATCCCTCCAGAGCATACAACTGAATGGATAATAGGAGACAAACTATTAATATTTTTCTAACATTTTTCTCCAGTGAAATGGAAACGCCACTGACTACACGGCAGCGTTATTTCAAACACGGGTCCTTTTTTTAAAAAAAAAAAACATCAAGACACAATCCCCACCAATTTAGACAGAAGATAGGTTTAACATGTCATTAACAACCCCGCTGGCTAGCGATGTGGTGTTAGAGGAACACAGTTAAGACCGGATACAAAGAAAGAAAAAACAAACAGCGAAGACTACAAAGCCAGACCTATCATTATTACTTACACAACACACTGCGCAAGATCCATCATGGTATAAAACAAAAGCCAGCAAGACCCTTAGATAAGCCACAATTTGTACAAAGCAAAGGCTTAAAAACAGTCTGTCAAATTCCTCAAAGGCCCGTGTCAGGCATGAAAATGTCCATCTGGAGACAGCCAACCCATCAACACATGGGCCACGCGTTCCCCAGGTGACACTGCCGTTAGGACGAGCCTACCTGGCCAGCTGGCCTCTGAGCAGGTGAATGGGGCATTTTGGGTTATGACAGTTAAACAATCACTAACCGAAATCCAGTTTTCCTTTTGTTGAAGGCAGAGGGAATTAATTTGGGACTCTGGGCCCCTTTATCAGAGTCCATACGGGGGCCCACGGGGCCAGCCACTGACACAAGCCAGAGGGTCCTGGTGGCAGAGCAATGTGCCGACTTGATTAAGAGCAGGGAAAGCAGGACCTGTCTTCCTCCGGCTCCCTCAACACCTGTTCACGATTTTTCTTTTCTTCCTTCCTTTTCTTGTCAGGTGACTTATTAAAATGCACATCAGGAACAGCAGGCTGACTCCCTGCTCCCTCGTGTAAACAGCTGCAGGCTGTGCTAGTCAAAATAGATCTGGGGTAAAGGCAATGCCTTGGTGATATTTTTAGCATTTTAGTCCTCAGATTACAACGGAGAGGGGCTGGGACTGTTTGGTGGCAGTCAATGATCAAAAGAAGACTGAGTAAGAAGGTGTCAAAGTAGGTTCAAATTTTTACCGTGTTAGAAAACAACTGTAAGATCCCTTCTTACCTCAAAGAATAGCACTTATGGGGCTCTTCTGCCTTTTTTCCTCCTTCCCCATCCAATACAGACATTTATGGTCATTTCTAACTTTTTAATAATCCTGACATTATAAACTCACTGCAGCACCCACCTCCTTCTAGTTGATTCCTTTTAAAGTCAGTTTTATTGATTACAAATGTAACTTTGTAGCAGATCTTCTACCTTTAAAGCTTGGGAGAAGTGGGATGGGGCCAGTGAGCTCTTGAAGGAGCCTCCATTGGTACGAAATGATGGGATGACACAGAGAGCCAATCCCTTCATGTTCCACTAAAGACTTTCAACTATTTGGAAATGGAAATTTGGAAAAGCCAAAGATCTGCTTGGGAATTAAGTTACTGGTGTTCTCTAACAAGTATACTTGAAAATACAAAAAAAACCAAAAGAGCTCCCAACATTTGAATGGTTTGCATTTCAAAGTGCATTTAGAAGAAATGGTTTCGTTTCCAGGCTATATCATGGAAACCAATTTAATTTAATGTAGCTGAGCATTGTCATTAAGAGTACCAACACTTGTCATTAAGTGTGCCAACACTTGTCATTAAGAGTACCAACACTTGGTACTAGGTCTTGGGAGGAGGTGGTCATGTGACCCAGGCAGGTAGAGAAGGAGAAAGGAAACATTGCTTTCTACTGGGCTAATAACTTAAACAGGCACAACCTCTTCTTCTACATGCATCTGAAATCCCCATGGAACCCCCACCTTCAGCCTCCAATGTGTTCTGTAGCCCCCCCCCTCCACCCAACTCCCTACCTCTATTGCAGCATTCTACTAAGGCATGTCTTAAAGGCCATTTTTCTTTTCTTTTTGAAACAGTCTTGCTCTCCTTTCCCTGGCTAGAGTGCAGTGGTGTCATCAGAGCTCACAACAACCTCAAACTCCTAGGCTCAAGCATCCTCCTGCTTTAGCCTCTCAAGTGGCTGAGACTACAGGTGAGCACCACCACACTCAGCTAACTTTTTTTACTTTTTTGTAGAGCTGGGTCTTGCTGCATTGTTCAGGCTGTCACCAACTCCTAACCTCAAGCGATACTCCCATGTTGGCCTTCCAAAGTGCTAGGATTACAGGCATGAACCCATGTGCCCGGCCAATAATATAATGTCAAAGGCCATTTTTCAAACTTACATCTTCTCAGACTTTCTTTCACATCCAATCAAAAGATGACGCTTGTTAAATTAGGAATCTTTAATTGGTGCACTTCTAAAAATTGCAACACAAAGGGAAAAAATTGAGGCTGGATGTGTGTTATGGAGGGGAGTGGAGTGAAGGGTCCACAGTAACTTTTTGGGGCAGGGAAGTCACCATAGGGGCAAGCCAGTCTTATCCAGCCTTTATTCTCTTTGGGGTTGCTGAGCTTTCTGGATATGTGTGTTGCTGCTTTTGACTAAACTTCGAAATTTTTCAGCTAGCATTCTTTCCTTCCACCCTCCCTTCACAAAAATTGTAAATGGTAGCTAGAATGCAAACCCAGGAAGTTTGACTTCAGTCCACATTCTTAACTACTACATCTCTGTGCTATGCTTTTGAACTCATCTCATCTCTCCTACCATACCTACAGCTATTACTACAAAAAAATGTTTTTTCATTTTTGTAGCAATAGATTCGTGCCTTATAAATATTTGGTGGAATGATAGAAGTTTTTCTGCAGATGCATTAAAGAGCAGAGAACAGTGCAATCTTCGATTCCTTCAGCATATCTAACCCTGATTCACTCCTAAACTGTCCTCATCTGGAAAGCATTTACCCAGTACCGTTTGAGTACCTACTGTGTGCTGGGCCTGGTAATAAGCAATGCGGGGGATGTGGCAGGAGCCCAGTAAACAGAGCCCAAGGAGAACCAGCTGTCTCGAGAGAAGACTCATGCTCTGAGAACCCGTCTTACACTCGGAGCACATTCCTGAGCACACACAGACTGACCACATCCCACTCTACCACAGTTCCCCAGGACTGACTCTAAATTCGCAACAACCTTATGTACAAAGCAGAGACTCAGTCGAAGGACCTCATATACCATCAACTCCCTGAGTCAGGTAGTCCCTCAACAATTATTACTGTGTCCTTGCTTGTAGAAAGTGATTTAGTCAGTTCCAATGTAAGTTATTATTAAGCAATTTCTGGGATAATTATAAACTGCCTATTCTAAATGTTTTGAGCATTTCTAAAACAAGGCTTTGGTACATTTAGTATAAAATATTCTCAGTTCCTTCCAGAGTTTGTTCCAAATCAACCTAATAAAGGAAAACATTTCAAAATAAGACTGTTTGACACATTAAGTTCTAATAACCTAAAAATATGAGCTGTTCAAAAATAACAAGCAGGAAAATTATGTTTTTAAGACTTAAATTTGTGGAGACTAGATATGAGAGGTGTCTGGCCACTGGATCTCTAGTAGGGGATGTATAAACCTGTGCATATTTGTAGATATCCCCTTTATGATACCTCATAATCCAAAAATGTTAATGAAATTAAGAAAGCAATTCTCATACGCCTTTTGTATTCTTATTCACTAGTGAAACCTAATGCTTGTTTACATTTAAACAAGAGATAAACAAAAACCAAAGACAGAAGGCCTTGTGGTGGTGCTTGCTGTTGCCTGGGTGGTTGCTATGGTTGGAGGGATGGTGTCCCCTCCAAAAGTTGTGCTGAACTTCATTCCCATGGCAGTGGGATTGACAGGTAGGGCCTTTTTGGAGGTGATTAAGTCATGGGGGCTCTACTTTCAGGAATGGGATTGGATGTGAGTGAACTCAGCCCTCTTCTCCTTCTACATTCCGCCATGGGAGGACGCAGCAAGAAGGCCTCACACAGGACACCAAACGCCAGCATCTTGATCTTGGACCAACCTCACAACTGTGAGAGATACACTTCTATTATTTATAAATCACCCAGTCTGTGGTAATTTGTTATAGCATTACAGCAGCACAGACCAAGACACTGGTGTAAGACGCATTCAACACATCCTCACTAATAAAGGGTATTATCATTTTAAAAAATACGCAATGAATGGAAGGGTGAAAATTGTATCTAATTTTTATTTTAGTTTGATGTTTTAAAATTTACTAGTGATACCAGATACTTTTTTCACGTGTGGATCATTCATTTGTACTTTTTTTGCATGTGTATGTGAAGGTCTCCTCATATCCCTTGCTCTTTTTTCCTTATGGGAGTTGTGGCATCCCTCTTACTGACTGCTAAGAGCTCTGTCAATTACACTACTTGATGGATGCACTTCTGGCCCAAACAGGTCTGAGAAAAATACCTCTTTGATTTTGGTTCAGATGTGAAGATGGAAGGAAATACCTGTTTTCTGTCCTTGAGTCAAGGGCTGGGCTATCCCCGGCTGTGCTTCTTCTTTACTTTAACAATATTCACAAATCACCTACTATGTGCCAGATACAATGCTCAGTGCTGGGGTCATGTCTAGGAGAAGGAAGCAGTCCCTGTTCTGAAGGAGCTGACAGCTACTGGAGGAGGATATAAGAAGTAATGAAGTACAGTATAGAGTATTTACAGCCATGAGACGCACACTTGTGGGTGGTGGGTATAAGAATAGAAGGAGGGACCCCTAACCAAGGTTAGGGAGAGTCTTGGAGGATATGACATATCTCAGTGGAGTCCTGAGGAACTTTGGTGTGTGAGAGAAGGAAGGTTCAGGCAACAGGAGCAACTACAGGTAGTTCACTGTGGCAGGCATGCAGGATTCTAGGGGCACAGAGAGATGTGGAGAGGAGGCTGACCAGGCTACCCGCAGAAGATCTTACGCAAGTCCCACTAAAGAGCCAGGCTCCACTGTGAAGGTGGTACGGACTCCCCTGCTGGGGCCCAGGCACTGAAGCCACCATTCCAGGCTAAGCCTCTGTCCTCTGCACTGCCTTCAACCATCTCCTCCGGAAAGCCCTAAACCAGTTAGTCCAGGGCTTTCTGCTTCTCTCTGAAAGAGGGCACAGGAGGCGGAACTTGCGTCCTGAGATGGACCAGTCCGTCAAGACAGGTGAGGAAGAACACATGGAGAAGACTGAGAAGGAGCCAGAGAGAAGCCACAGAGCCTCGAAAGGGTGGAAACTTCACCCTGGAGGCAGCTGGTGGAGAGCTGGTGAGGTTGAGGCTTAAGACGCAACATTTACCAGACTTTGTTTCCCCACTTCCTCCAGCAGAGATGCCTCCAACTGGAGAATGGGAGGGATCACTGCACTCAGAAGAGAGAGCAGTTGAGATGGGTTTAGCTAAACTAGGGGAAGAAGAGAATGGCCCTGAATCCTGATCCTGCTCCTCCTCTGACTGGCACTGAAACAGAACATAAGCGAAATACCATGGACAGAGCACTGGCTTCAAAAGGCTTTCTCTTCTGCACTTGGCTTTGTGACTTCCCAGCTGTGTGCTGCAGAGGGAGGGTACAGATCTCTCTGAATGAACTGAGCAAGCTGAGATGTGCATGCACAGGATGATGTAGTCTCTTAGCATTCTCAGCGTCTCGTCCATATTTTTGAGAGGACAAGATGAGAGGAGTCCTCAGCTGTGAGGAGAAGAGGGTGACCTTAGGGTTCAGAGGTTCCACAGGAAGGATCAAAATGATAAAGCTTCTGTCACTCCAGCACCTTTAGTAATTAAGATGGGACCTGCAGGCCCCATTCCTGAATCATTTAATCATTTCAGAGGCCAGACAACACATTTCCTTCATTCATCTGGGGTTCATTATTCAGTGACCAAGGAACTATTATCTGGTCATTAGGGACCTGGAACATTCATCTTCTGACAAGCTCCAACAAAAGACATACAACCAGATCCTGGAATCCTTTAGGAAAGCATATTGCAAACCAAGGCTTTTCATATGAGGAGGAGGCTTGATTTCTATACTATACAGTAATAATGCCCAATAATTCCCAATTATTCCTGTATACTATATAGTAATAATCCCAATAATCCCAGCCACAATGAGTGGCTGAGGATTCAGAGCTGCTGCCAGAAAGGGAGGGCATGTGCCAGGCTTCTGACGGCCGTTACCTAATTTCTCAAGAGCCCTGCTCTGCCTGTCCTAGTGGTGCTGGTTCTCCACCCACCACAGAACTGTGGGACTCTTGGAAAGTCTGAGGTCAGCTCACTCCTCTCTGCTGTTCCTAGCAGGGTTCCTGTTACCCTTGATAACCGTTCAGGACAAAAGGCTGTCCAGCCGGCTATCCTCTCAGCTGCTTTGATTTAATCCTCGTTGTCAGCCCTATGAGGCCAGTATCATAACCCCCTTTTAGAGCTGCAAAGAGATTAGTCCCTGGTTGCCAATCATGTGGCAGTGCTGGGTTCAAACCCAGGTTGGTGTGAGTCTAGGGCCAGGCTCTTAACTACCAAGTCAGTTGCTTTTTTTTTTTTTTTTTTTTTTAACCACAAAGCACAAGAAATAATTTCTTTAGGAGATGACATAGAATAAAGTATAAATGGATTCAGAAAGGATTTGGACAAATTTGTAAATCACAAGGACATGAATAAAAGTTCTAAGTGCATCCACCCTTAATGGACAACATCAGAAAAACTAGCATATCCTCCCTGGTCAAGACTCTGGAGCCTTTATCAGTGGATGAATACCAGCCCTGTGCTTTTTAAGTTAGGAATTAATGTGATATCCAAAGTAACTGTTAGGAAGACTTTCATTAAAATGGGGATTTGAGAGCCCAGGAGTCTACGGCTGCAGTGAGCTATGTTTGTATCACTGCACTCCAGCCTAGGAAAGAAAATGAGACCCTACCTAAAAAAAAAAAAAAAAGAAAAACAAACTATAAAATGGTAATTTGACCACCACTGCATCTAACAGACAAAAACTGAAGTTTTTCTCCAATATATAGTAATTTATGCAATGTCTTTACAAAAACTTGCTATTTTAAAAGATAACTTTATTTCAAGGCCTTTGCAATACCACTACACCTTTGATGCATGTTTTTAGCATTAAGATCAAGCAATAAAATCAAGTATCTCTTTCTTCACTGAGGAAAGGAGGAGGAAGAGAAATGAGACCTACCATTTATACAGCCCCTTTCACGTTCCAGATCCGGTTCCGAAAGCTTGACATGCAACAACTCATGTAATGCTCACAACAGCTCTAAGAATTGGAACCATTAATGTCTCTATCACACAGAGAAGGAAACTGAGGCACAGTTATCTAGCTGTACATCTACTGAGTGGTGGGACCGGGCCAGGCCATGAACCTAGGCAGTCTGATTTAGATCCCATGCTCTTATTAGAGTTTCCCATAAATGTGCTATAAAATGAATTTCTGATAAAAAGGACAATTCTCCTTGTATACTGATCTCCATTAAGAAACCTGCAGGACTACAACACCTCATAAAATGTATCCTCTCCCTGAATGGAAGTCACCATTAAGATAAACCTTTTCAGGTCAGGCATTTAAATATATATATATATATATATATATATATATATGTAAAATAGAAAATAATAAAAAATAAACACAGTGATATTCTTTTTTAGGGTAAGCTATAATAGCAAATATGAAAGGATACTAGTACAATGTCTCACATGTCCTCCTTTGTATATTAAATTGATAAAAACCCCACCACCATCACGAGGACCTAAAACATTAGTTGTTTTTCCAGGACTGGAAATAAATTTCTGCTGCTTCATCTGTAGTCACTTCTCTATTGCCATTCCAGACCAATGGGCATGGATTTACAGGATGGCTGGTTAGGATTGGAAAATTACATGACCATTCCAGAAACTCTTTCTCATTAGTGTGGCTGCCCCGGAAACACCTGACAATTTGGCCAAAGGTGGGAGTGTATGTGTGTGAGTGTTAAGAAAGCAGTATATCTTAATGATCTTAGGGTGCATCTGACTTAATTCCTTTAATTGGATTTTGACTTAAGTGAATTTCTGTTAAGAAAAGACTCTAAGAAAATAACCAAGACAGAGAAAAAAAGTATTAAGCCTTTGAGCATCCAGGACAGCCACCGGACCGTAGCAGCAGAGGAGAGCTGTGTCTGGCCAGATGGGCTGGTGTGCTTTTGTGATGCAGATTGGCGAAGGGGTGAGGAGGTTAGCGGGAGAATTGGAGCAGGCTGGAGTGACAGGAGAAAGAGCAGAGCTAATGAGAGGAGAAGAATAGACACAGATACAGTGAGGAGCAGAAAACCCCGAGGAGGCTGGGCTGGAGGGAAAGTTTTGCAGAAGATTAGAGAGAAAGGAGAGATTTCTGAGGTAGTCAAAAGACAGATAGAAAGTCAGCAGAGTGGCAGAGAGCTATAGACTCATGGAGGAATAGATTTCAGCGTGCTGCGCTGTGGTTTGTGAATGAGGAACCTCTTAGGATTCTTTGAGATCATGCAGTAAAAATTTAAATTGCTTTTCAATGATGTTTGGTGTTTTTTTTAACATGCTTCTGCACTGAAGCTGGCTTCCAGGGGGCCTGACTTTATCTGGGTTATACAATCACTGGAAAGAGTTCCATGGCAGCCAAATCACTAACAAGAATAGGAAGAAACCGGACAGAGTCATTTTCAGCTCAAGTAATTCCCCAGTAGATAAGCACTGCCACTGCATTTTTAAAATGGAAAAACACATCTCAAATATAATTTGTGATCAAATAGTACAGTTTTTCTCCTTATGAAAAATATTCACTACTTGACTTCTGGCCGCAGACCTCCTGAAAGCAGTGCTCATCCTCGCGAGGGAGCTGGGGCGTGCGTGGGGGCAGGCTGGGGGCCCTCGCCTTCTTTCCCCTTGACACATCTGTACCTCTTCCCATAAGAGCATCATTCACATAAAACAAAAGATCATTTCCGGATGCTACAAATCGCCAAGTTATTCTCCCCTCAGACACTGAAGTGTGTTCTGACAGCGACAAAGAACAGCTCTTGAGGAATCACGTGTCTGGGTGCGCGGGGAAGCGCGTGTCGCCAATAGTCAATGGCAGAGCAGGCGGGAAATAAGAACCCACTCACTTCCACAACCCGGGGGACTGGAACAAGCCTCGTCTAGTAACACATTCTGCTTGACTTGTCTGTAGAAGACGTAGCTGTTTTGAATATTTACCTTTTGGGGAGGTGGGTAGAGGATTCATTCTTAAGGGTATCAAAGCGATTCAACTAAATTCAAATCAACCCAACCAACGTAGGCTCTGTGCTCAGAGACGGAGGATGCGGAGCTGATGGGGAGATGGTCCTCGGGGATCCAACCCACCATCTATTAGTCCCCTATTTCAATGCAGATTCAGACATCCTGAAAGTTCTCCAAGCTAATGTTACATTCTGCTTCCTCAAAAGAAATATGCAACAGGAAAAAAGAACTGCTATAATTTCCAGGACTTTGGATGATTTAAATCAGACATTTTCAGCCTATATATAGCAAAGTAGGAAAGGGCCACATAACTCTGTACAAACAGGCCACAGGAGAGTTTGGGAGGACAGCACATACAGGGGTGCAGAAGAGCCACAGCACTTAGCATGTCTTCTCCGTTGTCTGCTTTCAAAGGGAGAGCTACCTTTCTGAGATACTGCTTGCACCTGAAGGCCTGAGTTAGGTACAGTCCCAGAGTTCAAGGATTTCCAGGTATAATGCATGACCTGGATGTGGTCCAGTGCTTCTCTTATCTGGTTTGCACCCGAAGCCACACATGCGTAGTGCAGGAGGCCCTCACCTGCTCAAGGCAGCGGGTGAATGTGGCTCGTGACTGCTTGCGCTGGACCCGACAGAGGTGTGCTGGGCGTCTGGGGATCTTGGTGGCACATACCCAGTGAGATATTTGTCAGACCAGAAAGGCAAGAGTTGCAGGCTCACTACCTTCCATAGCCCCACCATGACAGCTTCCAGAAACAACTGATAGCACCGCTTGAGGCGCTGCTCCCTACAAGGCAGATCCCGTCACCCACTCTAAGGTCTGGGTTTCCCGCCTTGAACTCTGTCCTGTGCTAGCACTGCAGGGTCTCCTCTTAACTGGGGAGGGCCTAGGAATCATTCTTCTGCGTCTCCTTCAGGATGACCTGACCTTGGCTAACCAAAGCCCATTCTCATCACCCCTCTGTCACATGTTCCTTTTCCTACCCCTTCCAGTGACCATTTGACCAATTTATCACTTCATCTTCCAGAGCCCATATTCTGTCAGCTTCTCTTCTCCCCACGATCTACAGAGGCAAAGAATCCCCCCAAAGGCTAACTTTCCATAAAAAGTGAGTGTCCCTAACGAGAAGCTTACACATTTACTATATTGTTATAGGTGATGTTTTTCTTCTGTAAGAGCCTTCAGGGCACAGAAGCATGTCCTTTGCAGAGGACCCTGAAGACCACTGATGCCATTGGACGGCAGCGGGAGAGGGAGGGCAGGAAGATGAGTAAGTGTATTGTTGTTACTTTTTTCCCTAACAGGTAACAACGCAGACTGGAAAAGAGATTCATGACGGGAAATTATTTGGGGGCTTGGCTGGCCTCCAGGGGATCTATGCTTTATTTGTGTGTCGGTTCACAGAGCATGGCTCCTACTCTGGGAAGATGTAACGAGATAAACTGAATTGGAAAGGTGGACGCAGTGAAGAGGATGGGAACAGAGCAGGTCAGGGAGCTCAGAGCTCCGTGAGGAAGAAGAGTGCAGGAATAGGGGAAGGGAAGCGCCAGGTGAGCAGGAGCGACGGCTGTTTTGAGAAGGAAGGTGGGAGCACAGACGTGCCTCTTCAGGCACCCTGGCCCTCAACCAACTTGCTAAAATGAACAAACCAGTCATGTCTGAAAATCCCTCCACACTTGGCTTGAATGCGGAGACATGTAAGTGGTCTCCATGAGATCAGATGACACGCTGAGCAGAGCGTCTCCATCCCCAGAGACGCGAGAGCGCCCAGTGCTTCTCTTCGCCAGGGCCACACCCTGCGCCCGGGCACAGCCAGCCCTGGAGACTGAAGTAGGAACATAACTGATCTTGCTCTTTCGGTCCCAGCTAGCACCAAAAGATTTTGTCTCAAGAAGGTAAAAAACCAAGGCCAAATGCATTACTGGATAATTTTTACGCGATTATTACCTGCAGCCCCATCTCGAAAAAGTCATTACTTTCATAATACTAGAATTTCATGTTTCATTCCATGTTGCTTAGCCTCAGAACAGTCACTGCTTCAAAACACAAAAGGCTTGCAGCCTGCAAACCCCTAAAAAAGCGAGCGGCAGGCCTACTGGTACAAAGTTCCACCTAGAGAAACCCACAGATACGATGTGCTCTAACACAACTCATATTTAATGATTCGCCACATATATCTCGAACCTGACCACATCTCCCTATCTCTGCTGATATTCCCTAGTCCAGGACACCAGCATCTCTCGCCAGGACTACGGAACCAGCCTCTGATGGGTCACCTGCTTCCACTCTTGCCTCCTAAAGTCTGTACCCTAAAGAGCAGCCAGAATAATCCTCTAAATTAAAACCCAAAGTTAGACTTCATCCCTCCCCCACACTTGAAACCCTCTCCTGACTTTTTCCATGACATTTAGAATAGAATCCAGGGTCTTCGCGGGCACTGTTGGGCAGCACAGTCTGACCCTGGGCTGCCCCTCTGAGTGTCTTGCCTGTCGTTCTCCTGGCATGGGGCATCAGGCCTCTTTCTGGAAGCCACCAGCAAGCTCCCACTCAGGGATCAGTCCTGTTGTTCCTCTGCCCCAAACACTGTTTCCAGGGATCCTGGGGCTTGCTGCCTTATGTCAGGTCTCTGCTCAAAGGTCTGCTCCTCAGACCGACCCTCTCTGACCAGTGAATCTGAAATAGCCACCCTGCCCCTCTCTAGCCCCTTCTGTATTCTTCTCCTTGCACTTACCCCTGCCTGACAGTCCCTGTCTGTCTCCGCGTATTGCTTGTCTCACCCGGGATGTAGGCAAAATGAGGGTGATTATTGCCTATTACATGTTATATTCCCTATTAAAATAAAAGCTGGTTTTATAGTATTTGCTCAATAAATAGTTATTGAATGAATAATTGTGACTGTTAGAGTTCCATCACAGCTAAAAGCATATTTGTTTTCCATTTTAACGCTTGCCAATTTGACAGTTGCACCAGGGGAAACAAGGCGAGGAGTAAGATATTTCTTGAGCGAAGAAGGCAATGAGAACTAAAAGATTAAGGAAAAAATATTGTGTTAAACAGCTGACATAATAAATGCGAAAATATTTGCTGCAACGTTAAAAATAAAATCCTATTTCGTACATAATTTGACGATTTCTTCTGTGGTTATAGATCAAAATCAATAGTGACATTTATACAGAGAAACATGAATATATATAGCTGGAAGGGAATTCAAATACAATCTAGCTTGTCTTGAACGTGGTTTTCAAAATGGAAATGAAACATAGTCTAAATAGAGATTTATACCAGAGTGGCTTTGATTTGCAACTTGAAGACATTCATTAGCTTCATAGATTTGCTATTTTAACACCATGCTTTTTTACTTCACTCTTAATCTTTTACCTTCAACGCAAATAGCCATGCACATAAACTCTTAAAATATTTTTAGATGAAATGTAACTATCCATTTACATTTCAATTTCAAGCATGGACTATTACTGTTAAGGAAGTAGACTACAAATATTGTGTTCCTCTCCACATGGCCTCTTCCTCAGCCATGGACCTTCTATCTAAGAAACTTTAATTATGTAACCTTTTTAAAAATGTCAAAGAATTTTTATCCACAGTTTAAACATGAATTGTTAGTCATATGTTACCCAAATATTTATATATATATATATATGTATATATATACACACACACACACTTAATATTATAGCCATGGAACTATTACCTTTTTGTTATTCTTTAGAATTTGAATTTCTGTGCGTTTTGATTTTCTCTTGTCCTTTCAGTCTGCCTAGACCAACATAGTATAGCTACATACGTTAATAAACAAAATCACACTCAGAGAGCGATCAGATTATAGCACAGCAGTTCTTGAGAAAGCAACCTGGGAAATTAAATATTCTCTTTTTGTCTAGATTTTGTTTATAACTGTCTTCTATTATATTACACAATTTCTTTCAAATAATAAAACCAATCTGCCCTACCACTACTTCTAACACAAACTTTAAAACAGAAAGTCAACAATTTGAATGTTTCACTGACTAGCAGCCACACAACACCAATTCAAGCATCACTGGATGAAAGATAAGTAAGAAAAACAAGGAAGCAGGAACAGGCCCCACATGCTTCAAGCTTTCTCACCTAGCTTGTAGTAATGTTTGGAAGCTACAGAAGATACTGGTGATACTTCTTTCTAATTTTTTAGATGAAAAAATTGTATCACAAAGCAATTGACACCTTGGTCAACCTTAGACCATAAAGCAGTTAATAGCTGAACATTACCACCACCATCAATTTTCTGAAAACAGTCAGCAAAACAATATCACATAATTTTTTCAATGGCCTCCTGGCAGGAGAGACCACACAGGTGAACTGTTCACAGTTTGGGGAACAGGTAAATAGAACTTGTGAACATTAGTGCTCAGTACTCCCATAGCAATCACCTACTTCCAGCCATTCTCTCAAGACGTGTAGACCAAAGCTCACAAAGGTTGCCCTGTAGCCAGTTGCTCTGTAGCAGAATCCAGACATAATCAAGATCTCCAGCCAAGTACACGGCTTCTCTATAAACTGGGCTCACAAGGCCATTTGGTTTTGTTTGATTGTTTGCTTTAACAAAATCTTACACAGTATAGCCTACTGTGATCTCTAAGAGGAGTTACTTTTGCAAAGATTTACTTATACTAGAAAATTTGAGAAAAACAGAAATTGAGATTCAAGTTACAAAGGATGAAGATGGCTCAATTTCAAATTAGTCATTTGTCAACCTCCACATTATGCTTCTGATTTCTCCTCTTCCTAAGAGACTTTGTGCCTTGAAAGGAAGCACAAGACAAGGCCCATTAGCTAAAAATAAACTTAAGATATGGAATTTTACCATAGTTATTTCCTATCTTTCGATTTGTTCTCAAATCGTAAGCAGCCTATTGGGTGCAGAGATAAAAACAGACAGAATGAAACCTAACTGTTTAGCCAGTGTCCTGTGAGTTAGCAAAGTGAGCTCTTTCTGCAGAGCCCTGAAGTTCACTGTCATCAATGATTCATAGTCACGAAGTTGGCACTGAGAAGCGTAGACCAGAGGAGCTTTGCTATCAGTAATTATTCCTAATGGCTACTTCCAAAAACAAGGGAGAGTACTATGCACACTAATGATACTGCAGGTAAATGAACTTTAAAGAAAAAGTTTTTCTTTTTCAGAAGGAAGCTTTTATTCTTTTTTTTTTTTAAAAAAATCCGCTATGATGAACTTTACTCTTATAAAGATGCTATTTATAAGAGAATAATCTAGAAAACTGTCTAAAAGGGGTTCACTGGTTATTTATTTTTTATGTGCCAGGCACTATTGCAGTGTTTCACCATTTAGTAATTCATTTAATCCTCATAGCACCTTATGAGGTACATTCCAATGCCACAAATGAGGAACCTATCAGTTTGGTCCCCAAATGAGTACGTTGAACCACTATGTCTTGCTACCTTACCTACAAGTCCTTTCTTAACATCACTGTCTACATAATTATACCACACTAACTTAAAAAAAAATCCTTTAGAAAGAGATGTTGAATATTTGGAAAATATAAAAGAAGCGCAGAGACTACCTGGTGATCAGCACCACCCACAATCATTTATTAACCTTTCCTGGTAAACATCTGTAGGCTTTGTTTTTAGTTCACGCACATACACACTGAATATATATTACCACTGGATAGGTGGAATCATTCTATATGTACAAGTTTCATGACCAATTTTTTCCATTTAACGTCAGAGTGTTTTAACGCAATGAAGCAAACAACAATATCCTGAAAAGGAAATGGAAACATTGACTCTAGTATACTCTGTTGTCTTCAGATCCTAAAAGTCCAGAACGTTTTGGCTTAATTTTCCAATACGCTTAGGTTTCCCTTTGGTCCAAGGAGCTCCAGAGCCATATAGAACCAAGCATGCAGATGAGTCCCCAGCAATAAGCCTCTAAAACAGAGGTATCCTCGGCCTTTCTTTGGCTCAGATTCAAGTTCCTCAGATCCTAGCGATATGAGCTGGCTCACAAAACAGCGGATAATATAAATCAAACCAACCACCAATACTCAGTGATTGTTTGCCAGTTAAAAAAAGGAAATAAATTCAATGTAAAACATGGCCCTTAACATCTGGGTGCTCTTTCTTCAGAGCCCTGAATGTCACTGTCATCGGATGATTCGGAGCCGCGATGGCGGCACTGAGAGGCATGGGCTGGAGGAACTTTGCTATCAGTGCACACGGAGCAGGTCAGGACCAAACGGCCTCGCATACAACAGGGCTCAATACGTCAGTGTTTTGATGAACTGACAACGTGGCTCAGAAAGGAGGAGGTAGGTGATCTGAGGCTTTGTTCCTCCATTAGATTAAAAGTGCCTAGAATAAGCCTGGCACGATGGCTCCCGCCTGTAATCCTAGCACTTGGGGAGGCTGAGACGGGAGGATCAGTTGAGGTCAGGAGTTCGAGAGCAGCCTGAGCAAGAGTGAGACTCCATCCCTACTAAAAATAGGAATGGCACATGCCTGTAGTCCCAGCTATTCCAGAGGCTGAGGCAGGAGGATCACTTGAGCCCAGGAATTTGAGGTTGCAGTGAGCTATGACCATGCCACTGCACTCTAGCCAGGGCAACAGAGGGGAACTTGTCCTAGAAAAAAAAAAATTCTAGAACAGAGGAGCTACATCTTGTACTTTTTTTAAATCCCTGCCTAATAAAGCACCTTCTTTGCCTCCTCTTTCATAAGCACACGTTGCTCAAGGGTTCACTGAGGTTCTGAAGTCAGCCACAGCAGAATTCCCAGCCAGACTCTAACATATTGCTTGCATAATCTTAGGCAAGTTACTTAACACTTCACAGCATCGAACCCTCACCTATAAATGGGCATAACAGCACCTAGTCAATAATAGCTATCATCATTATTAATATCAGTTCATTAATTATTGATTAACTTTTATGTTGGGCACCATGTTAGGCATTGGTGATGTGTAATTAAATTACATACATTATTTTCGAGGAGCTCACAGTCAATGAGCATAAAATAACGATGACTTACTGATCTTGTGGATAGATTTTCTCTATGCAGGAAATGTCTTTATTTTTCATCTCATTTTACTCTTCTCTCTACCCCTAAAGCAGGCCTACACTGACTTTTTTCCCATTGCCCACATGACTTAGTCCATTCACAGCTGCTATAACAGGATACCATAAACTAAGTGGCTTAGAAACAACAAAAATTTATTTCTCATAGTTCTGGAGGCTGGAAAGTCCAAGATCAATGTGCCAGTCGATTCAGCATCTGGTGAGGGCCCACTGCCTCACAGATGGCATCTTTTCCTTCTCCCAGTGGCCTCACACGGTGGAAGGGAAAGGCAGCTCCCTGGGGCCTGTTTTGTAGGGGCACTAATCCCATTCCGTGAGGGCTCCACCCTCATGACCTAATCACCCCCCAAAGGCCCCACCTCCTAACACCATCACATTGGGGATCAGATTTTAACTTATGAATTCCTGGGAGATACAAATATTCAGACCACAGCACCACTACACTCAAGAACATTTTGTGTCAACAGACACTCAATGTAGCACTTTGCTATATTTTCACATCTCAATTTCTTGCTGAAGGGGTTCCTGTGCATAAATGTTACCTCTTCTAAAACGAGATAAACTCTTTGAGGGCAGGACACATGATTTCATTTCTTTTTTATCCATCACCCACAAGCACACAGTGCCTGTTTATAAACACGCATTCAAATAAAACCGTTCTAACCTTGTAACTGGCCAAGCAGCAACCCCTGGCTGAGGGACTATTATCTATGGAGTACTTAAGTGGATGAAACAATTTTTCTCACTGTTTAGAACACTGTTATCAGAAACACAATTTAACACCAATTTATGATGACAAGCTACTCCACTGGAAATATTTCACAGCTGAAGAGTGCTCAGGGAAAGATGGGTAGGTGAATAGGAGAACCTAGTCCTGCTCTGTCCCATGGCCACTGCTACCTCCTACAGCGTCCCAATCCTCCCCTCTAAGATTTGTGGCAAAGACTTAGGGCTTCCTTGCAGCAGCAAGAGCCTACCTGCCTTTCGAGGTGGTAACTATGGCCATGGTTTTCTATTTCTCATCTCAACACACGTGAAGAATATCTGCGTGTGACATAGGGTGCTTATAAAATCTACTTTGGAGACACCGCCAATGTGCAATAGTAAATAACAGTCATGTGCTAATCCCACATAGGACAAACGCCATACCGTCGCACCCTGTCTCAGCTGGTTCTACAATGCTTTAATGATAACACAGTCTCAACATATAACTATGGCATTAGTTCTGGCATTATTACTCAGGGTCCCTTATAATCTAACCTGAGGTCAGCCTTGACCACTTAGATAGCTTAAAGAATTAGTATCAAATCTTCAAGATGATCTGTCCAGTGTTTTCTAAATATTCAGCCAACTTTCAGATTCCTAACATGATTCTTACACTGTCTGTGTGAGCTTTTTAATGTCTTGGGAAAAAATACAGTGTAAAATTTCCAAACATGTAAGGCTCCTGCCCTAATCTGAGATTTTCTAAAGTTCCTTCCCCAGTGGTTTGGCAAAGCTTCCCAGTCTCCCCTCGACATTACTTACGCACAGTGTACCTCTGAGCCTCTGTGCTCACTGTCTCTCAGCCGAAAACTGTGTCAGTTACTCATCTTTTAAGACTCAGCAGAGACCTTAATCATCCTTGTTACAAGTCTCCCCCTCGTCCTGGGATGAGAGACTCTTCCATATTACCACCCTGTGGTCCTGACATTTTCTGTCGAGATGCCCACCTGCTACACCTTTCTCAGTTCCTCGAAGGCAGGTGCCAGGTTTAACCCACCCTTACAGCCTCAGTGCCCAGCACAGTGTCTACGTCACACAAGGTGGTTAAGTGCTTCACAGGCTGCAGTGAACAAGGTTTTAAATGAAACCAACAAGCACCAGTGATCAGAGTCCACCTATTTACCTGGGCAGACATGTCTATCAGTCAGATCCCTGTTGCCCTGGGGCTATTTCCAGTGACAGAGCACTCTCCTCTGGGGTGGATTGCACCATGGCCCTGAAAACACAGCTGAAGGTCTTTGGAAGATGGAAACACTTATATTTATCAAAATAAGTATACTGAATGAATGATGTTAATCATAAAGATTTAAGGCATACAGAAAGATACAAAGAAGGAATTAAGAATCACCCGAAACTCCGTAACAGAGAGAGTGCCATTGTTCATGTTTTGGTGACCCGCCTTCCAAACATTTCTTATATGCACTCACACAGAATTTTACATATATTTTGAACAAATAAAATTCACAAACAAGATATGCTGTGTAAAATCCCTTCACTCTTTTCACTTACTAATCTGTTGCGAACTTCTTTCCATATCAATAATACAGAGTGCCTCAATCTTCAATGGCTCTAGTCCATGTCTCATCAGTGAGAAAGACCCTTGAACACACAGGTTTGCACACTTGTCCATTATCTCATGACAAATTCCTACAAGTGCGTCTGCTGAGGCAAAAGACATGCTCATTTAAATTTTTGAGCTATACTACTATTTTCTGTCCCAGAAAAATTGTTCTGCTTTGACATCCCTGATAAAACATGAGACAGATGCCTGGTGCTGCCCAATTTGGGGGGGTGAAAAATGTTTTGCTTTGCTTTGTTTTTCTTTTGTTTGGTTTGTTTTTGTGGTTTATTTTATTACTTGGAAGTAGAATATCTTTCTGTATGTTTATTGGCCTTTTTTATTTTTTGTCTTTTGAATTGTCTGGCCATGAACTTTGTCCATTTTGCAACTGGAGTGTTAGTTCTTTCCTTACAGATTTTGAAGGGTCTTTTTATATTAGTCATAGTAATCTTATTTGTGGTGCAAATATTATTCTCAGTTTGACATTTACCTTTTAACTTGGTTTATGGAGGTCTGTTTGTTTTTTTACCATGCAAGATTTTAGATTTTAATGCAGTATATTTATTAACCTTTTTTTAATGGCACTGGATTTCATAGCATTATAAAGACATTTTGCAACCTAAGATTAGAAGAACACTCACTGTACGTTTTTTATAGTACTTTTATGGTTTCTTATTTTATAGTTAAATTTTTAGATTCATCTGAAAAATTCTAATATGAAGGGATGAATTGGGGAATTCCATTTTTAATATTATACTGATTAATAACAGAATATTTTTAAAGAAAAAATGTGTGCTGAAAAGATATAATTTGTGCATCTTTTTATCTCAGCTAGTTATGGACGCATTTATCCTACTGCAGTCACTGAGGGTGGCATCAGTGTCTGTTGCCTCTTGTCCTCTTCACGGTGCTTCACAAAGAGATGTCACCCTCACTCTGCATGACAAACCAAGGGCAGGGAAATGCTGGGTTATACTACACTCACACACATATTTATGTACAGATTTAAGTTTAATAAGTAAAAAATGTATATGTATCTGTTAACCTCTATAGATGGTAGAAATGTTTTAAAACCACACTCAAAAAAATAAGGCATAATATAACATTCACCACTCCTAAATCATGTCGTTTGGTCTTTTGATTTTAAGACATATACTCACACATGCTCACATCTTACACAGATCAGAAGCTGGTCTAGGTCAAAACAGAGAAAGGACAAACCATAGGAACACAGATATCTTAAAATCCAAAATAAGGAGATAAGTATTTTATGGATCACTGATAAACTTTTACTGGAGAACTACACATCTGCAATAAACTGGTTGTGCATTTCTCCCCCAGTGTAATTAGAGGGAACCAATCAACTATTTTCAGAAGTGCAAACTGCAGGAGTCAGAGGTCTGTGCATCTTGAGGCTGCTAACATGATGATGATGATGATCGTACTCAACCTAGAGCTTATCATATGCCAGGTACTACGGTAAGGCTCTACATCATCAATACATGTGAGTCTCACAACAGCTCTCTGAAGACAGGCAAGTACTCGTATTCACCAGACTACACACAGAGGGAAACTGGAGCAAAAAGAGTCTCAGCAATTTGCCAAGACTCTGTGTTAGTGAGTAGCTGAGCCAGAATATGAAACCAATTTGCCAGCTTTTCGGCCTGTGTGCTTACCATGACATCGTATTTGAGATCGACTGAAAATAGCCCTAATGACCACAGCAGTCTCCAGACATCCTCATTTAAAAGCTGGAGCTGAGCTCACATGGCCAGTTAACAATTACTTCCCAAAGACTCCTGAGCAAAGGCTGGTTTGGACTTGATGGCAAAGACAGATGACTCGCTCCTGAAGGAAGAAGCTCCTTAGCCAAGAGTCAGCATCCTCAATTCCAGCCATAGTCTCACTTCTTGACTTACATGAACTGTCATGGTCCTTAGCTTCAGTGTCCTGTCTATCAAATGGGGATAATGATGATAATAATGGCACATGCAAAAGCTGTATGCACTATGAAGTACGAATCCAACAACTGTGTTTCTGATGCCATGTACCAGGACAGGGGCAAAAGAACGAGCCCCACTTAAGGGTCCAGGCGCAGAGGCAGGGGCTGTGTGGTCTGTACAGAAGAGCATGAGGGCCTGCGTGAGCCCCGCGCCCCAGGCTGGCGCTGCCAGGGGAGCCTGCCAGGCAGGTCCTTATTGTCATACCAGCCAGGATCCCAGGAAGAAGCCATTGTTCTGAATTTCTAAATTCCATGATGTCACTCAGAAGAAAATAACTCCGAGGAGAAGTGCTGCCGGTAAAGAAACCCTCCCACCTCCTCTCCTGTCCCTGAGTCATTTTTGAGAACTTCCCCCAGCACTGAGCAAGCCTTGCCTGCAGCTCCAGTCCTCTGCACCTTTCCCTGAACGGGGCCAGGGGACCGGGAAGCGCCCAGCAGCTGCTTGACTGCCTTCTCCAGGGCCAAGTTCACTCTTATTTTCTGCCTGAGGAAGGGCTCCAAGCACTTCAGACACCTGGAGGGGCAAGAGAGCAACTGAAGGAAACCTGACAGGACTCCAAGGGCCCTGCCGGAGAGTCCCCACCAACAGTTCCCAAGGACTCAGATGCTCCCTCATCTTGCAGTCGGGCTGCCTGGCAGCTGCAAGTGACAAATGGTCCTATTTTTCACGTATCTCTATATCTAACATTAAAAGAACAGGCTCATGATACCAGTTGGCAAGGAAAGGAAAAGCAGCACTTGGATTTGTTTTTTTAAATATAGAAAGTATAGAGCATTTCTTAACTTTTTGTCATAGAAAACTTTCCCAAGTAGAAATTTCTATTGGCTTTACCTTAGATCAAACGTGGCATCAAGGCAGCGTCTAGCCTGGCATCTACTTTGCAGCGGGCGAGGGGGCAGGAGTGGAGGGCTTGGGCGATCTCCCACTCACCAGCAGTGCTGCGTGCTGCTGTGCAGGCCCCGCTCTCAGCGCTCTCCAGCCTGGGCACATGGTGGCTCCCCCGCACAACTCCCAGTGCGGATACCGTTATTACCTCCTTATGAGGTGTGGAAACAAATAGGGCTAAGTCATCTGTCAAAGACAACACAAGCGGTGTAGCTGGAATCAAACCCTGGCTAGTGTGAGAGAACTCGCAACCACGCCATTCCACGCTCACGTACATGCTGGTCTCGCCTCTCCTGTCAAAGTAAGCTCCTATCAGAATGGCCCAGGAACCACCTAAGAGAAGGAAATGACACGAACATATTTTGACTACCTTCTCGGAATCAGACACTGGGTTAAGTGCTTTTACTTTGGAATTGTGCAGTTGAAACTCTTGGCCAAGGCGGACTGACTTCTCTGATATTACGAGACTCATGTGCACTTCTAGCCGTTAAGGCCTTTCTGAGATTCAGCTCAACACATCATGGAGTATTGAAAGCCAACCCAGGGCCATGTCCCTCACTTATCTTGACTTAAATTTTTCAGCTTTTATGAGTATGATCTGGCCTTATCATAAATCCATCAAACACTTCTGCCCTAAGGTTCTTTACTGTCCCCTATGACTCACTAAAAACAAAAAAAAGGGGTGGAGAAAAGATTTCCTTTTTGACATTGGGGAAATAACAGCTTTAGAAGCTCATAGAAGCTTCTCTCTACCAGCAAAAAAGTAAGATTAACAGCAGCTGAAGACTACTACTAATTAGCATAGCGCGAGGAGCAAAGCTGGCTTTGCTCCTCCTCATCCACCAAGCTGCCTCTCAATCTCTGCCTCTCTTGTCCCCCATGGACTCCTCTTTCCCCAAAACACCCCCTGCTCCCCAGCTGAATGTATAACACTGGTGCTCACTTAGTGCACCTCTCACCTATTAAGAGTCAAAGCAGAAATGCGGCCTGCTGCCTCAGCCTGACTCTTTTTCTCTTAGGTGCGACAATAAGTCAACTCCAAAACTGAAACTTGCAAGAGAAGGAAATTCTAACACCACTGCGGCTACCTTCCAGCGACTTAACCCAGTATACCGCAACAGAATTATACTGTGAGCTATCTGTGCACTTTCAGTATTTCTAGTAGCCACATTAAATAAGAAGCAGGTGAAATTCATCTTAACAGGTTAATTATTTAACCTGATATATCCAAAATATTATCATTTTAACATGTAATCAATAACACTATTAATGAGCTATTTTACCTTTTTCATATTAAGTCTTCATTTAATATGAAATTAAAAAGTGCGTTTACACTCATATTCCAACTCAGTGAGGTCGCCCGGCCAGCTCAGTCGGTAGAGCACGAGACCCGCGCTTAGGACTGGCCGCATTCCACACGCTCACTAGCCACACGCGGCTAATGGCTACTGTACTGCACAGCACAAACAGACATTATCCTCTCTGTTGTTGTCTTGCAAACACAGATATCTTTAATCAATTTTCGCTTTATGCAACCAAAAATTATTAGAGGAATAGTGAGTTATTTTGCCTCCAACTGCTTTCAATTTCTGAATAAATCTGCTGTATTTTCTCAATTAATTTTCATTATAACCTTGTGAAACAAGTCTCTACAGCATTTTAGATGGGTAACAGATTGTCATAACACCATCTTTCTTTCTCTCTCTCTCACACACACCCCCCTGCTTTATGCTCTCAATTTAGGTATAGCCAAGGATCACAACTTCACTGAAACCACATGCCAATATGGAGCCCAAGTCAAAGAAAGCAGCCAAATCTGTGCTTGCTTTACTGCCCCTCTGTAATAATCTGAGCACCTCCATTTAAAAGGATGTTTATAAATATCAGATCCTCTTGGTCCTGAAACCAAACTCAGCAGCAGGCAAGGCCACCTTGGTCACACGGGGGAGCTGGTATGCTCAGTGCCCAACCTGATCCCCAAACAGTCTCTGCCTGCAGCTCCCTGGCCTTCTGCGAGCCCAGTGTCCTCTCAAGACCATGTCATCCCTGCCTTTGGGGCGCTGGCCAGCTCGTAAGAGAGATTAGACATATAAACAAATAAATCAAATCAATAAGCATATAAAAAGTATTCTGGGATGGCAGGAAAGAGATACTTTCTGAAGGGATTAGAAAAGGCTTCTTTTTAACAATTAACATTTGGAAAACCAGCATGACTTAAAAAGGTGAAGTCAGGAGAAAGGGCCCAAGCCGAGCAAAGTCAGGTGTGCCAGAGGATGGGGAGCTTGGGAGGTGTGGGACGAGGTCACAGGTACATTGTTCTGTCTGGCAGAAGAAGAGGATCATGAAGGAACAGAGTGAAACACGGCAGCAAAGGTGAGTATGAGCTATCTTCAGATGTCTTAGACGTTAACTACGGATCTGGGATTTTATTGGCTAAGAACTAGGCACAAATAGAAAGTTCTAGAGAAGATTTAACACCAACAGAGGAGTATCTCAAAAAGCCAATCTGACAGGGGTGCAAAAAATAGACGGTTAAAAACAAAAAGCCAAAATGCCTTCCTCCGGGGGATGGGTGTGGGATGGGCCGTGACAACCGGAACTGTGGCAGTGGCGGGAAACGCGGTGCTGGGAGAGGGAAGGAGTCACGGATCTGGAAACTAACTGCAAGAGGCAACGGTGGCTCAAGTTTAAAGCCTACAGTTACTGGAATAATGGAAATAGGAAAAGCACAAATAAGAAAGTCAATACAACTCTAGGTCTCTCTGCTCTTGTTGGGCGTAGGCTGCAGAAGAGACAATGATCTCAGATTTTAACACGTTAAATTTCCCCAAATAAGGCCTGAATCTGTTCTGTGCACCTACTTTTACAGTTTAAGTGAATGGCTGTTGAAAGAAATCCAATAAGCACTTGGCTTTCATTAGAACTTGCTAAACTAGTTCGTGATCACTTGAACCTGGGTTGGTCACTTAACTTTTTGCAAGCTGGCCTTGGCAATTGGCTCGGCTGTCCTCTGAACGACCTCAGTAGATACACTATTCACATCTGCCCTGACAACTGATGGAAGGAAAATTCCAATCTGGAGATGGAACCCTCTGAAATAGATGTGACTTCGCAAAGGGCCACAGTATATAAGGTAGACCTTATATACTGTGTTTCAACATTTAAAATGAAAGAAAATGTACATGTCAATATCAGTGATAAAGTTCCTTGTCAATGATCTCCTAAATCCTCTGAAATCCAGGAGTCAAGATGCCCATCTGGCATTTAATTCCCAATGCTGGGACATTTTACAGAAATTCTGTCACACGTTTAGAGTGGTCAGTCTCCTAAATAACCAAAACCTCAGGGAGCCCAAACTGCTTCAGAAAAACAGAAATTATCATTTGTATAAACACACTGAATATCAAAGCTCCCTGGCATGTCTCCAGAAGCTATGAAATTAAATTAACACCTTTAGGAAAAGAATCAAATGAGTGTGTGCACACACCCAGAGACACATACTTTAGAGCCATCCCCAAATATGCCATCCTTCACAGACTTTGTCAACGTTTCGACAACATGTGGCAATAACATTTTTTAAACATTTTAAAACATTCAGCTTTTAAAAAGTGAATGAGGCTACTTTATTCAGTGAAAAATAGAGGGATAATTTAGAAAGCAGAATATATTAATAATTGTCCAGGTTGGACTATAACCCAGTCATGGATTTTTAATTGCCCCTCACCGTGGGTGTCAGTCTCCAAAGAGGGCTCCCAACATACCTCCCTTTCCCATAGGACCGTGCTTGGGAGATGGAGCGACTTTGTGCTCCCCTCGACTCTGGGCTGATCTTGTGACTTGCTTTGATCAACAGAATGAGGCAAAAGTTAACATTCCTGGACTTTCAAGCCCAGGTCTTAAGAGGCCGGGTGGCTTCCACTTCCTCTCCTGGAAGCCAGCCACCATGTGAAATTTTGGCTACCCAGCTGGGAAGAGAGGCCTCATGGACAGAGGCCTGAAGCCATCCTGGACAGTTGAGTCCAGCTGAAATCCCAGCTGAATGCAGCTGCACAATGGAGCCCAGGAGAGAACAGCAGATGAACCCCAGCCACCCTACAGAATTGTTAGAAATAATAAATTGGTGCTGTCTTAGGCAACTACATTTGGGGTCATTCGTTGTGCGGTAATAGATCACTGAAACAATGGGTGACAAATGGTTAAAAAGCGAGCCAGACTATCATCAACCATCTGGAACCATCTGTGATCATCTTGGGATTTTGTAAATTTCTCTCTGCAAACTAATTTAAGTGGAGAAACACAGACAGGACCTTATCTCGTCATATTTAAACTCTAGCATTCGGTAACATCTAGGATACTGGTACAGTTTTGACACTGGATTCTGGCAACTCTACCCCAGAACCCTACAGGGCTAGAAAAAGTATCTCATTGATTGGTGAAGCTCTCTCCCCATTGTATTCCTGCCATATTCAATACAATACCACAAACCTGCAAATATTTATGTCAGAAAGAGTAACAAGATGGTGAATGCTGGAGTAAATAGAACTTCAATATGAATATTTTGAGGATGAAGAAAATCTAGCAGAGGCCTTAACTGCACTTTATGGCACAGACTACATAGAGCCACAGAGATACAGTGACCAGGCGGCTGGGGGTAGACTGGTTCTTAGCCCCAACCCCTGACCCTCCTGCATCCAGACCCTTGCTATGGATGCACTGTGGTCGGAGCATACTTTGCTGCCTCCTGACTTGGAGCTTATTAGTGTGACCTGCTGTGCCTAGAGAAATGTGGGTGCAAGCGATAGTGTGATAGTGTACCTGCTTTAAGTCCAAGTTTAAGAGGTATCATATGTACCGCTGGCACTCTTACCCTTTTGCAAAAAAACAGCATGTCATGTCCCCACTGGCTCAGTGATCCCAGGAGGAAGATGAGAGATACTTAGAACAGTGCCAACTCAGCTGACCCACCAACTCATGATCAAGAAAGAAATGCTTATTGTTGAATGCCACGGAGATCTTGAAGTTGTCTACAACCCAGCAATAGTTGACTAACACAAGGCTCCTTTATCAGATGCTAACATTTACAAAATACACACGGTACTTTAGGGCAATAGTCTTCCTGGCTATACAAGTTGTAATTAAATGCGGAAATGGATGATTAGGTGGTCTCACTGCCAAACAGAATATAAGGTACAAGATACTGAACAGCATCAAATCTTGCTCTCACAATCTAAGATTACCTTTCTAAAGACTGTAATTTGGTATTCAAAATTCTCTATAATTTAACCCTAACTTGGTTTTATAGCCAATTCCCTCCCACTTCTATTTTGTATTTCATTTAAATTGGATTATTTATAATTCTTGAATAGGTCTTATGTTACTTATCCTTTCCTTATCCAGTTCTTTCCTGAACCCTTAATCTGACAGGTTTAGATTCTTCCAGTACTTCCAGGCCAGGTTCATCTCTGATGTCATCTCTGTAAGAAATCTGCTCTGATGCTGCCTTTTAAGGCAGACTGTCCATCCCCTGACTCTTATCATGATGTATGTCTTTTCCTTTCATGGGATTTGGCTTATTCTGCCTCGTAACCCTTCCTATCCTTTTACTAAGTCCTAGACAGCAAGGTTTAAGGATTAGTTACCTCTGTAATCTCATGACATTTAGCAAAAGGCCTTACGCATAGAACACAGACCAATCAATACTTTTTTGCTTTAAAAAACGGGTGGCCGATGGGAGGCCGCAGGGGTTTAGGAAATAACATCGAGAGAGAAAGGTGGACCCTGGAGTCTTGGAAATCCGGATTCTACCACCTTGCAGCTGGGCAGTCTTGGACCAGTTAGTCGCTCTGTGCTTCAGCTTCCAAATATGTAAAACTGGGATGGCACATATTTCACAGGATTGTTGTGAAAATTCAGCATGAAAATGAATGTAAATGCCGCACGATGTTGGACATATGGTGGCGGCTCCATAAATGGCAACTCTATTATAAAAATGACAATGACACAGAACATCACACAGAAGTTAGTTTAAACAAATCCCTGATGTTAGATTATTTTCTCTCAAAAGTGAAGCATTTGAGGGTGACAGTAATGACTCTAGTTCCAACTAGCTCTTATCCCAGAAACTGTGGTTTCAACAATCTGGACTCTAGTTTTATTGAGATGTTCATATAGATGTTACTCTTCTCCATGGTTCTCAATGCTATAGGTAGTCACCACTAGAAGCAAATTTATTCCAGGCAACAAATGCATCTCCTCAAAACAAAACATAACAAACTCTTCCTTCCCATACATACTAATCCACTTTTAATAGAGCATTCATTAGCTCTTTCAGAGCATTTCCAATTCTCCACCAGGGGACTAAAGCAACCGTTACAACAGACCAAAAGCTAGAGATTCTGAAAGCAGTGGAATTATCTGACAGTGACTGAATGGTGCAGCTGCAGTTATTTACATGTAAACATTATCTCAGTGAGGTTCCTTCCCGAGTAAGAGATGAAGAGATGTTTTTATAAATAAAAGTGTCATGCAAGTAATTCAGCAAAAATTGCTCCATTTGCCTTGTACTAACTGAAACTTTGTTCACATATCCACACTTCATCAGAGTAATAGTTCATCGTCTAAGGCTGCAGTCCCCGGCCCCCAGGCTGCAGACCAGTACTGGTCCATGGCCTGTTAAGGACTCATGGATCAGGCCACAGAGCTCTGCTGTTCCCTACCCCACCCCAGTCCAAGGAAAAATTGTCTTCCATGAAACTTAGGAATGGTGGGGGTGGGGGGCACACAGCAGGAGGTGAGTGGCGGGCAAAGGAGGGAGGCTTCATCTGTATTTATTTAATCTATATTTACAGCTGCTGCCCATCGCTATCATCACCACCTAAGCTCCTCTCTTCCTCCCACCCCAGCCCTGCATACCGCAAAAAAAATTGCCTTCCTTGAAACCGGTCATCCCTGGTGCCAAAAAGGTTGGGGACCACTGGTCTAAGGTATCAACCTGAGATCAGGCAAACTCAAAATCTGGCAGGTGGCCAAGCATGAAATGTCAGTGAGTGAACTGGACTTGGTCTCCATCCATGGGGAAGGGTTAGAAGTTCTGGAGGGCACAGCCTGGCTGAAGGGGTGATGGCCACCCCACCCACTGCTGCTTCAAGGAATGAAGACCTAGTGTGACCAGATCTTCTGAAGAAACTGGGGGCTTTAGGTGAAACGTCTTGATTTTTAAAGGCTGCCTTGCTTTTTAATTCAAAATTCGTTGTGGGAGCCAAAAATAAAATAAAATAAAAAATTGCAGACCAGATATGGCCATGTAGCCTCCGCACTAGATATCCTAAGTCATTTTGAATCATCACAGAGAGGTTAAATAAAAGATGCTTATTAAATTAACTATTTTTTATCTGAAAATGTATAATTGACTCCATTAACCCTAAAAACCACCTCACTCCCTCATTTATAATTCCTCACTCCAATTTTGGACTTCTGTTTTTAGTCTTACAGTTCTCCCCCACCAGGACACCCTGTGGCCACTGTCCCACGCATCTGTGTAAATTCTGCTAGTTCTTTAAAGCTTGATTTAAATGCTAGCTCCTGCAGAAAACCTACATGATCCTTCTCAAGGCCCCCTTTGTATAAATCATGATGTAAATTCTCCAATGTAAAATATCTGCATATCAGATCTCATCACCCCTCTACCCCTAATGGGATAACCCAATAATCCCTATAATTACTCACTGCCACAAAAGCGAAAGGCTTAGAAAGAGTAAGTTCTAATGTTCGATAGCAGAACAGGGTAATGACAGTTAACAACAATGTACCATCTATTTAGAAATAGCTAAAAGAGAGGCTATTGAAACGTTTCCAACACATAGAAATGATAAATGTTCAAGGCGATGGAAATCCTAAATACCCTGATATGATCATTACACATTCTATGAATGTAACAAAAATATCACATACACCCCATAAATATATACGAATATTGCATCTACATTTAAAAAGCGAAAGGCCCAGAATCAACAAGTCAAGAGTAAAGTTCGACAGCACTCACCGCCAAACACATCTCCGTTCTGGTAGTTCTTCCCTTTCTGGGCTTCCTCTTCATTTTGAACAGTGGCAACATGCTTGGCGGAGGCACAGCCCATAGTCTCATTCGGTCAGCTTCAGCCGGGCTGAACTGCAAATCATCTCTACAGACACGGGGACATTTTTTGTTTCTTTAAACACAAAGGAAATCCACCTTGCTGCTGAGTCAGTCAAAATGCGTGCACCTGCAAGAACAGAACGCGAGATCAGAACGGACGGCTCCGGCAGACCCTGAGTCTGCACTGTGGGACCAGCAACAAGCCAGAATTTGCGCCCGGCCCCATCGCACTGGTGTCATGGTGGCCACGGAAGAACCAAGGACAGCATGGCCCGTTCTCACTTCATCCCCACTTGGAAAGCAAGACCAGAAGGTATGGCCCTGCACAACACATGAGGGGTGAGGGGTGAACTTTTCGAGGAGATACCAAAAATACATATTTACTTGTTTAAATAAATATTTGAGCACTACTACTTGCCACACACACTTAAAGTGCTTATATGTTTGCTAAGGTTCTAGAATCTGCATGAGGTCCACCCAGTTCAGGAAGCAGAGGGAAGCGTTTCCTCTTCCCGGTCCCGCCCTGCAGGCAGCTCTTCCCAGCTCTCCGACTGAAGCATGGCTAGTTTATGCAACATTTTTGGTTGAGGTTGTAAATAATTCTATCTTATATTTCACAAGAGGTGACATTGTTTTGGAGACAAAGGAGGGAGATGGGGCAAGGCCTGAAACTTACTTTTGTGCATTTTCTGCTTAGCTAGCTGAATGTTTAAAGCACTGAGCAGAAGGTGCAGGAATATAAAGACAAGCAAACAAAGCAGTTGTCTAACTCTTGGCATAACCTCTGTTGACCTCTCATAAAGGCTTAAGTGGTGTTTATGGCTATACCACAAAGGCGATAATCCTTAAATTGACTGAAGTGAGTTTATCTTCCCCTGACCCTCCCAAGGGGGCAACCCACATTCCCAGGGTCTGCTATGCTCAACTTGCTCATTTCTGTTTTATTCTTTTATTGGTCTTATCCAACCATTCCAGTCCTGTAGATGACTTGCTCCCCCATCTTGCAGATGTTGCCTTTGACACATCTCTCCTGTCCAATCCTTGGTTTCCAACCATCCCACTTTAATACATCCCTTACCTCCTCAGACCCCTAGGCAGAGCAAAGGAAGCATCAAGACTGTTTTTTTTAAGATAGAGTCTCACTCTATCACCTCGGGTAGAGTGTAGTGGCATCATCATAGCTCACAGAAACCTCAAACTCCTGGACTCATGCAAGCGATCCTCCTGCCTCAGCCTCCGGAGTAGCTGGGACTACAGGCATGCGCCACCATGCCTGGCAAATTTTTCTATTTTTTTGTAGAGATGGGGTCTTCCTCTTGCTCAGGCTGGTCCCGAATTCCTGGCCTCACAAAATCCTCCTGCCTCAGCCTCCCAAAGTGCTAGCATTACAGGTGTGAGCCACCACGCCTGGCCCAAGCCTCTTTTAATCTTCATCAGCATCTACATTCCACTGCCCCCAACCTTTATGAACAATTCATGTTTCTCAAGTTTCGTGGACGGTGCCACCATACAGTAGCTGCAAGATTTCTCTTCCAACAAGATTGCTGCCCCTAAGTCCTCCTCCAAGGAGCACTAAGGGCTTCTATGGATGTAGAAATCTAATCATTAAAACCATAACATCTCAGCAGAGAAAAATTTTCAAATTAGTGTAATCAATCTAATAAAGGAACTTAGATACAAAAGCAATGACCTTAAATTAAGCCAGGCAAATACAAATTGCAATAAATATTGACTATGACTGTAATATTAGTCATGTCTGTGTAATTTCTCAGACTATTCTCTATCACTGGTTATATTAAATCTTTAATAGGAAGTATGGTGTTGGTTGGTGACATTTCATAAATCAGGAATTTTTTTTTTCTTAGATGGTTAACGCTTACATCTTCTCTAAGCTTTAGGTAACCTCATGTTAACACATTTTCATCTTTTCAATGCTATGTGAAATCCAGGCCTGTGGACAGATGGACACACACACACACGTACATACACCTACTCTATGATTTAGCAGTAATGTCTTTAAAGCTACAGCATTTCTATTTGATGGTCTATTCATACTGGTGCATAGAGCTCAGGGGCCTTATGGGGGAGAGATACTGAATTTTTTTAATGCACACAACACGGTGTAGCAATGCTATGATAGAGGCTTCACAGGGATCTATGACAATGCAGAATTCAAAACCCCAGATTAAATTATGATGGGGCAGAAGCAGGAATTAAAAAGAGGAAGTGGCATTTTTGTAGGGTCTTAAAAGGTTTGGTAGAAATTTACCAAACTGAAAGGATAGTAACATCATGTAAGGAACAGCCCGAGCTAAGTGACCAGAATGCGGACGAGTGTGGCATATTGTGTGCGCACTTGCTTCAGAGGGAGCAGGGAAGAGGCCTGGACTGCTGATGCTTTGTGTGGGGCCTGGAGAAGGAAGATAAACTACAAAACATCATGAGAAATAGGCCCTCTTTCTGATCCAAGTTTGTGCACACTGTAAGCAATATTAAATTAGTAGTATATTTAATAGAAATCCATTCTGTCAAACTTTCACAGTTTTCTGAAGAAACATCATTGAAATATTGGATAAGAGAGAAAAGAGAAGGGATTCAGCTCTAAAAGTAGGAGAAGAGGAAAAACCCCTCTCTAACCAGGAGGCTGCTAAGAATCCTTGCTGTGACAGTTCCTGCGGCTGTCTTGCCTTTCCAGCCACCACTTCCCAGGGCCGGCATCCCATCGCTCTTGGTCCTCCTGTCCAGCACTGTCACATAAGGCAAGAGGGGTGAGCTCCCAGACGTGGATTCCTTACTGCTCAAAAAGCAAGTGTGAGCAAACAGCCTCACACTCTCAAGTACACAGGAGAGCAGACCGAAGTGAAAGGGGAAACCTGGCCTCCTCGCCTGTCTGTTGCCACCTCTTCAGAATAAATGAAGCAAAACCAGGAAAGAGTGGGGGCAATTCTAGCAAAGTCATCGACACGCACTGAGAATTAAGAGACAACTTATAATCATCCTCTTTGGGAGTCTTCTTGCTTTTCCAATTTCATGTTTACAGACTCCTGTGCTATCCAAGAAGTAAATTTAAGAATCTGACATGAATTATTATCCTTTGCTACCCCTGAAAAGCATTTTGTGATGTGCCTTCTGTTTTAATAGTTGTGTTTGTATCAAGAAATTTTATTTGAATTTTAAAAGTTGAAATCATATGAAGATTAAATACACTATAGCAGGCTAACAAAAATAAACATGTAAGAATAATTTTTTTAAGGATGTCTCTGTTATTCAGGCATTAGGGAAGGGGGCAGATTAACAAGCAGATTAGATATGATTTATATCCAATTCAAATGATGACTCAAGAAGTTTCAATTTAATTATGTAATTTAAAAGCACTATTGCTCAATATGAGTTCTCTCCAAATCATAAGTAGGTATAGATTTTGTGTTTGAAGCATGCACATTAAATATTTTTATAGCAGTAGTTTAACTGTAAGAGTGATGTTTTCAAGTTTTACAACTTCATCAGCATTATATTTTAATAATTTACCCATTTGAAGGTGATAATTATGAAGACATTTGAGGGGCAGAAGATATCCAATTCATAAAATTAATCATGGATCACTAGGGAAAAGTTTTTACTATATCATCTGGATTCTGCACATAAACACTAGTCCAATTATTCATTCATTTAATCAACAGATATTTATTTAAAACTACTAAGTGACAGACATGTGTTTGGTAGATATTGGGTGCATAGTGGTAAACTACACAAGATATGGTTTTCTTTTCTATCCCCATAGAATATGAACAATCAGAGAAAAGAAAATAATTAGAAAAACCAGTTTCGCAGCGATGTGTACAGCTACTGCACGTTAAATACAGGACGACAGGGGAGTTCACCTCACAGGCACTTGACTTAGCTTTGGGAAGGGGAGTGTCAAAAAGATGTCAGCTTTGATACCTGACCACAGCTAAAGACACATCTTGAAAGCACCCCTGAACTGCAGCTCTTTTATAGCCTGATGTAATGTCAAGGTTTCATTTCGATTGAAAATTCTTTCCCTTAACCTCAACCCATCTGAGACCTCAAACTGAGCAGACCTTCAGAAATGTATCCCTAAAGACTGCTAGAGTCATCTGCTCAAAAAAGATTCCCTTTAGTTTGTACTATCCTTCACAGGAACTCTGGCATTTTTTTTAACTTCCATTTTCCCATTCGCTTTGCTCAGCTTTTCTCTCCCAACCCCCACACCCTCTGTTCACTCACCTCTCTGAAACCACAGCACGAGAGAGGTAGGGCTGATGGTGCAAACGTGCAGCCGAGACCACAACACACAGCGGATCTGAGAGTCTCATTTTCACATATTGTTATTAACAGCGTGCTATTTCTCAAGTCACGGAGCACCGTGTGAAAATTAAACTGAAGCATCCCTTTGATGTTTGATGGAGTCTTCTAAAACTAAGTACCACGCAGGATGATTTTGTTAAATCTAAATGTGTAGGATCATCAGGCACCTCTAAAACCATGGGGTTCAATGAACTGCCTGTGGCTTTGTGTAAAACTCTCCTGAATTGGTTGTGTGTCTACATGATTCTGCACCATGTAATTATAAAGTATAATCCCTAATACTGTGAGCTAACCTAATTTAATACCATCTTTATAGGACATTTTTCCCATTTTTGATAAAATACATCAGTAAATTTGTAAACCCAATTTAAATTCAAAAAAGGATTAGAAAATGTATAACAGTGCATGTTTATCTTTCCTCTCCTTACACTATGCCTCAAGCCTCTTTAGATATAGGGGAATTATTGTTCCAGAACACTTCCTGTTACAACATGAGAAAGTTCTTCTATCCACACAAGTAAGCCCATTGCTTATCACATATTACATACATGTGATACCTCTGCCCTTTTATAAGGAAAGATTCTGATGCCTCTTTTCTTTACTCTAATTTTTTGAACTGAAACACAGTTTCATCTAAAAATCTACTTTTGTAAAACTGCAAAGGGGAAAAAAGCAAAATCTGGGGTTTTTTTTTTTTAGAAAAATCAAAGAGACATTTGATTTTTTTTTTAAAAAAAAGGCTACAGGAAAATATTTCTATTTATATAATTTTACGGGTAATTTCACTTTCTACTAATTAGTCATGGCCTTTTTCATTTTGGATGCAAAAGCCAAAAATATTGTACACAATTTGTCAAGAAAGGCACTTCTAAGAAGTGAATTAAAAATGATAAACTCCATGAAGAATTCCTAGGCCAAAAAGAACATGAATATACCACATGAGGCTGGAGAGACATCAAATTCTGATTGCAGTGGGCACAGACAGAGCTATGAAGTCAGCAGTTAAGAAAAGGATACAGCCACATTATTAATAGATCATGAGCAAAGTGCTCCCCTTCTTCTTTTGATTAAAAAGGGAAATCAAGACAAGGCAACATCTAAAAGCTCCTTTCTTTTACTGAAGAAAGAGCCAACATCTAAGCTCCATAAAGGAAAATACATATATAAATAACTAATCAGTCTGTTTGCCCATCTGCTCTGCCTCGCTCTAATGAGTGTTAATACAGCAGCCCACGGGGGGAGAAGCAAGGCTGCTTAAAAGTGATTTCTAACCTTGAAGCTTTGGTATCCTTGGGCTACTGTTAACGCCATTTCACATTTCATTATGGATGTTAAAAATAATACAGAAAGAGATGTCACATTGGACATGAGGATAATCTGGAAAAGTTGAGCCTCCCTGTTATCCCGCAATTGCTGGCGCCACAGAACATATTCATTCCTCGCCTCTCACGCATTTGACGGCCTGACGATCCACAACGTGCTGTGTTAACTCCAAAGACACAGGAATTTTGGGTCTTGCCTTCTCTATGGGAAAACTCTCCCTTCTGCAAATAAGTCTACAGAAGTCTCTCTTGGACACATAATAACAAGTCCTGTGCAAGAGGATCCACTTCTGCCGGATTTCTTTCTGTGAGGTGTGGGGACCAGGAGATACAAGGTGGCGGTGGGAAGAGCGCGGGGCAGAGTGTGAGAACGCCGAGCTCAGGCCTTGAGAACTGGCTGGGCTTCAGGTCTCTGAGCCTCTTTATTTGATTCTATGATCTGCCGGAACATATGTCCAAGAAGTGATGCTAAGGATGAAATGACCACTTGTGAAAAGGTCACATCTTACCTAGATTCAATCCATTTACACACTTTGTTCTCGATACTTACTTAGGATATACCAGCAAGTTTGAAACCCCAAAATGTTCAGGAAGACCCATGAGGTCTACAGACTATTACCAGTGATGTTCTGACCCAAGGGTATTGCTTTCAATTATGTATAAGCTGGAAAAATGAACAAAGCTTAGCTCTCCTATTTCTTCTTCCCTATCCCGACTTACCAAAGAAAATTAATTTTAACAATGTTTCTTGTAGTAGCTGGTGAGAAAAAGTTTGTGGAATAATTTTTCTTTAGCTAAGGAATTAAGAATTTTGTGACTTTATCTCGTACCTGAAAACTCTTCTCTTGGAAGACTCCGGAGACTGGGATTTCTTGACAGCTGCACTGCAGTTCACCATATCACATGGGACCAATCCATGTGATTTCCTTGTTAGTATCCTAAAAATAATAATAGCTACACCTGTTTTTCCTTTTCTGGGATTCTTTTGAAAATCTGAGTAGATAAGAAGATGCTTTGAAAAGCACTTATATATGCTAGGTCATATTCAGTGCATCCTTTGCTGGGTCAGGTATAGGATACTTCCCATCAGACCCAGGACTTTTCGCGAGTGTTAGGTGCAACTGGCTTGCCGAGAGAGCTCCTGGCAGGTGGTCATGCTGGCCTACCCCAAGCACATCCAGACTACAGACAATCAAAAATGGACCGAGAAAATGAAAGAAAACAGATGGAAAGGGAAAGATAAAAAATGAAGAAATGACTAGCAAGTGAAAGTAGAATAAGTACTAATTACTGAAAAGCACAATTTGATTTTAACCAAAGCCAAATAAGTTGTGATCCTTTCAGAACAGCCAGGGAAGAACATTCCAGGCACGCTGTGTATTCAAATATGTCATAAGGCACAGATACGATCTCTGCCCTTGGAGGATCAGCACTCAGATAGGGCTAACAGGTCACAAACATAATAAATTAAAATAACATTCCAACGACTAATGTGTATGAGTTACAGGGAAACAAAGGATCAGAGATGTTCTTGAGAGCTGGAAGATATTTCAAGCTAATTAAATTAGTGCTTACACCAGCTTTATTTTATGCAGCAAAGGACACAGGAATATCTGTTATAGCAAAATACGCAACTCTTAGCAGACCCTCAGAGAGCATTTGCTGATGTACAGTGAAACAGATGCCATGTCAGATTTGAGGGGCCCATCCTCCCTAACACCTTAAACTGCGATAGAGAACTGTAGCTGGATTAATCTCTTGGAAACCTGCAGGTTACTTTCATGGTGCTGGAGGATCATGTGTGCATGGTCTTTTTTTTTTTTTTTTTGAAGAGTTGACGCAGTGATACCTCGTCCCGTGCGCACATCTGGAAAGCACATATGATGTTAGAAAGCTTCAGCTTTCTAGAATTAGAAAGCTTCAGCTTTTACACAAGTCTAGTGTAGTCCGCGTTTTCAATTCAATGCAATCCCTAACTTCACTGCTGGAACAGCTTGGATCTCAGCCTTAAGCTGGTTACTGCTGGTAACCTTAAGCTGGTTACTAGACAAAAGGAAACATGACTGACAGACCTGAAAGACTATGAATATCTAAGCTAATCATTAGAGGCAAATGTGAGAATAGTTTAACAACAAAATAGCCTGCTGGTATTTTATTTGAGCACTTAATTTGGTACTGAAACTTGAGTATGGATATATCCAGTATTCTCAGAATTATCAATATCTTAAATAAAGTAATACAATAATACTTTGAAAAGGTCTGAATCACACAAATTGAAAAATTGTTTCCTTTAAAATCTAAGCACACATATTCCCTCCCAAAATAATCTCTTTCCTCATTTTTTTCTCTTCTTTACTAAAATAAGTGAAATTATCCACAGGAGACTGGTAACACACCCTGGCCTAAGGCCCCTCTCGCCCCGTGATCTGCCTCAGGCTGCACTATTCCAGCTCTGAGAGTCTGCGATGAGCCAGTGAGTCAGCAAACCCACCTCTACCCTGCGAGGCAGAGAGCTGCTTACTGAAAGAAGCATCTCTAGAGGAAAGCCTTGACTACCTGAAATTCTGCCTCTGGAAACGTCACGCTCCATCTGGAACAGCTCAAGATCTGGGAATGCCCTGAAAACTTAAAGAAAACAAACATAAAACCTCCACGTTGATGAAGGACTTAGTCTCTCTCTCTCTCTTTCTCATAAACACACACAACACACACACACACACACACACACACCCCACTCTGTATAAAAGTTCTAAAGATGCAAAGATTATACCCAATATTTTGTGACTGATGGAGGGAAAGGAGTTGGGTAGCTTCAGGCAAGTTACTTCACAGTGCCTTGGGTCTTCACTTATCAAATGGGTTAAGACCTCATGAATTTTGAAAGCAGTAGATGAGATGATACATGTAAAGTGCTTAGGACAGTACCTGGCACATATTAAACAATCAATAAGAGATAGCTATTGTCATTATCATCACTGTCATCATTATTATGTAACGGAATGGGGATGAACTTTAAGATGACAGGGGCAGAGGCAAAGGACACTAGAAAGAAGAGATGGAATGAGAAATGCGAGGTTAATCTTGGCAGCTTGGTGGTTCTTGGTGGTTCTTAGGGATTGCGCCAAATATAAGTGGAGATTAAACACACACAGAAAGCAGGAGACAGCAGTTCTGTAGCAGGAGAAGCACATGGTCCTTGTGCAGCACCTGTAAAGAGCCCTGTGAAGTGCCAGGTGTTCTGTGCTCAGGGTGGGGAGGCCAGCCTCTGTGTGGCACGTCCCAGGGCTCTAAAGGCAAAGGCTCTGTACAAGTGAAGGTCAGTGAGTTCTCCTGAGCTCTGTCATGGCCTCGGTGAGTGTGTAGCTAATAGCTTGCCACTATTACACGTTGATGTGTCTGTCTCCTTCACCTGGCAGATTTCCAAGGCCATGACCATCTCCTAACCATTCCTCTCTCTACTGCCTGCAGCACAGTGTCAGGCACACAGTAGGTCAGCAATTAATGTTGAATGGATGAATTCTCTTCGAAACCTCTTTTCACAAAGAAGTGCAGGGCTTTTGTGGAAGGGAGTACCCCTCAACCATGTCCTGGGTCACCTGCGGGGACAGCTACTTCTTTAGGATATCACCAATAACTAAAGTTAAAAATGTTTACCTGGACCATCATAGGCAATTTTAAATTATGTTCAGTATATACTACCTAAAGAGATAGAAAGGGAGTACTATGTAATATTATACCAGTATGATGGAATTTTTAAAGCTTTTGGCACTTGTGTGGTTGGCCCTAATCTGCCCAAGAAAACTGTGCTATTTCATTTACCTATTCAACAGTCATTTTTTGGGAACCTGTTTAGTTCTCAACATTCTACTAGAGACCAGAGATTCCAAAATGGATAGGAAAGCTAGACCTTGATGTGCATCTCCTCACTTTCCATTAGAATGTGGAGATCTTCAGCAGCACTTTGAAATCTCGTCTATCTGGAAAAAAACAAAGGTTTTTGCTTGCTTGTTTTTTTCTGAAATTTAAACCTTGATTAGTTTTCCATAACAAAGAACAATTTAAGGATGATGTCCTCAGAAGGCCAAACAAATTTAAATTATAAATATCACTTTCGGGTAGCACAAATCAATGCCCCTCTAACCTACTGAGGTTTTTGTTTTTGTTTTTTTTTTTTAAGACACCTCAGTTCTCATACTGCTCTCAAGAAATGCACAAGACTTTTGGGAACTTGATTGATTTTGTAGTGCTCGGCCAAAAACACATTCTGTATGATCATTTACTAAAAAAAAACCCAAAGAGTAAGGAGCTGAGAGAACAGATTCAGGAGGACAAAGCAAAGTCAGCTGAGTGATGACGGCCTCCCCCACCTAACATTCCAGCACCGTCCTGCCCCGACGAGCTCGCTCGTGACTCCGGTGTGAAGTGTCTTTCCGCTGTACCCACCACCATTTCTCGGATGTTTAATGGGGTTTGAGACAACGAAAACATGAAAGTGGGGGCAAGATGCTCTTCCCTAACCTTGGTGCTCTTCTGTAGCCACTGAACAGCTATTAAAGAACACACAGGGTGACAGGTTATGAGCTATGACGACCTCGCAAATGTTACCAAAAATTGCAGCCTGCTCTAATTATTTAAAATCAGCCCAATGTTCCCCATCTGAAGTAGCATAATGAATGAACATGGTGTTCTTTCCTACTTTTCTGGCACAGTGTACTTAGAGAAAGAAACCAGAGTGACAAGCTTGGCAGAACTGGACAACAGGGGCAGGAGCGACCCGCCTGGGGCCGACCACCGGGAGACGGCAGCTCAGCATCAAGACGCATCGACCGGCACCTGTGTCATTGACATTCCCCAACGCGTCACATTCAGTTCTAGTCTGAGACACGGAAGTTTGAAGCTTGTATCTGAATACAGCGCTAAATGTGTAACTAGATGATTAACCCTTTTATTGGAAAAAGGTACGCCAAAAATAGGTCAAATGGGGGATTTGACCACATTTTATTCCCAAGTGGCCTTTGCTCCAGCTGTCTCTGTGATTCCTCCAGTGGATAGCCCGGCTGTGGTGGTTACATTCCTGAATATGACAAAGGTCCTCTAGCCAGCTGCTTATTATTCCTGTATCTGGGAGGACTGTCACCCCACCAGCACTTTTATTATATCACTGCCATTACCACCCCAGGAAGAAGCCTACAAAAATAAGAAGACATAAGTTTTCTAATTCCAAGATAGCTCTGAAAACTTAAAAGAAATTTTAGGATCCAAATTAAAATCTGTATTTGTACATCATTTTCTGGACCAAGCTCCAAAACCTCTCACTTACTCATCAGCTTTCTCTATGTTACCTTTTTTTTTTTTTGATTTTTTGTTTTATCCTTTTTTGAGAGAAGAAAAAAGTCACGCAGTTATGTCCAGTGGACATCAGGATGATCCTACCAGCCGTTTTCAAAGCATCAGACAATGATTAAAATTTTCAGTAAAAAAATTTCTCATAAATTCATAATTCTTCCAGTAATTTTCTAAAAGAAAGACAAATCAAGATTCTTAATGTACTGATTCTGTTGGTTTCTTCCTCTGGCTCCAAATCCTCTATGACTCACCAATACATTTGGGGTAAAGTCTGAGCTATACCTGGATTTTCAAGCTACACATGACTGTGGTCAAGTTTCCTAATTTTACAAATGAGAAAACTGAGGGCAGAGTTTAGGCAATTTACTAAGGGTCCTCTAGGACGCAGCCCAGCTAACCCACTCTTACCTCTTCCTACTGCCCCAAAGTAGCTAGCATCCTCTGCATCACATCAGGTGGGTCTCAAAGACTACCCCTCTCCCTCGACACTCTGCTCACAGTCCCACCTCTCTACCTCTGCTTAAGCCTGTATTTCTCCAGGAAGAAGCCTTTACGACATTCCATGCCTTTCCCTAGATTTTCTCTTTTTTCTAAACTGTTACTTAGAGAGTCAATTACTTGGTATTCCTTAGACATCTCTCTCTAAACAGATACTCAGTGCTTTGAGGGAAGAAACTATCTCCTGTGTTTGTCTTTCCTGTTGTGTTGGGTACCTTGCTAGGCAGAGAGCAAGAACTCAACAAATCCTCTCCAAAATGACAAGGGTCTTCTCTGTCTTCCCATCTCTGTACCTACTACCCCTGCCTAAAAGGCCCCTCCTTCCTTACTTTGCCTGGTTAGCTTCTGGTCTGGGTAAGCTGTTCCTTCCAAAAGGTTCCCGTGCACCTGACAATTATCCCTACACAGCCCTCATCATAGTGCAGGGTATTCTTAATCTGTAATTACCTGTCGACTGCTTCCCCAAGTCTACAGTGCAGACTCTTGAGAGGCACAGACTATATATTTCTTATTCCCTGTTATGTCCCCAGTTTCCAACAGGGCTTAGCTCAGAACATGAGCTCAATAAATAAATGATAAATGAATGCCTCCCGAAGAAAGTTTAAACTGCTTCTCATGGAACTCATCTACACCTCCAATCCCATCTAGCTTTCCACAGGCACCTTGCTTCCGCCAGGCCAGTCCAGCTCTCAACCCCTGCACGTGTTCCCATAGTCTAATCCTAATTGCCTCTGCTCAGTCTTTTCCTTAAACAGAAAGCCCTCCCTACTAATCTCTGCCTGTTATTCAAATTCTACCCACCTTTCAAGGCCCAGAACAAGTCTTATCGCCTCTAAGAAATCTCGCTCCAGGCTACTCACATTTTCCCCTTTTCTAAAGTCGTGTGTCTGGATGGCCCATGTTGCTACACGTCTGCAGTTATCTTTCCAGCTCAGTCTAACTTGGCCCACAGGGAGGCCCCTCCCTCTGAAGTTACCATTTACCTCTCATTTAGGAAATAATTATCTATGCAGCCTTGGGTGGGGACATGTGTACTGTTGTTCTATATTGTTAATTTTTGTGCATTTTCGTCTTGGTGTCCTAATTCATTTATAAAAATTTCAAGGCAAGTCATGCTTCCAATGTCTTTAGTTCTACATCTTTGCACAAAGTAGAAAGTTAATAAACAGTTTTCGCCTGATATGTTGGCTAGAAAGCAAAAGCATACAGGATGAGAGAACTATGGAAATTATTTAAACATAAAAAAACTTTTACCAAAAGAGCAGCTGAAAATTTCAGATTATTAGAGGCTGTATAAAAAGGTCAAATGTTGATAGTATAATTACACCATAATTTGGTAAAATTACTCTCTGAATAAAGGTTATTTTTAAATAGAAACCTTTGTCCATATGAAAGAAAATTATGAGAAAATTTAGTAGAAAAGGAATAAAAGGGAAAGAAAGAAAAATACATACCCAAGGCAGACATCCCCAACCCTACCCCTAGATCAAGAGGGCTGGGCTGCGCATTCACAGCTGTGTCAGCTGACTTTTATTACAAGGTTCAGTTCATGACTGAGTGTTATTAACACCGAGGCTCTTCAAGGGCCTGGCCAACAACCTCCTGCACATGAACTCTCCCTGTGCTGCATGGGGAGGACAGGGAATCAATCTCTTTTACCTGGTTTGTCCTAAACATTTCCTTACAATTTTTTTTTATGTACTATGTCTGCACTAAAACTATTTAGTTTCATTTCTTTTCTATTTCGCTGTACTCTCCCCAAAATATATACAGCAACTGCTTTTAACCATAATTAACAATTTTGGAACACAAACGCTGTGTTCAAGGCTTAGTAATTCAGGGTTCAGTAACCTAGCAACGGAATGTCCAGAGACCTCCTAATCTGCGCCCTCAACAGCCGAATATCTACATACCTCCAAGACACGGGCCTGTAAGCCTGCTGCTCAGTCAGCTTCGGTTACTTACAAACCCACATCTGGCCAACAGCAAGATCACAAAACACAGGAGCCTTTTTGCTGAGCTCCAAAAATCTAAGTGTCAAGGAATATAAACAGGATACAGTTTACACATTACTTGAGAGCAAAGGCCACAAAGTTGCCAATTAGGCTTTTGCCTGGGAAAACCCAAATGATCCAGCTTCTATAACCCTAACAACCAACAATGAACATATGAATAGGCTAAATATAGGTTTTAATAGAAATGAACAAATGTACCCATCTGCCAGACAAAGACGACAAGAAGGAGAGAAGGGGACACTTTAATGTTTTGTTTTAATGAATTAATGAGAGTTGAATCCTCATCTCCAAGACATATTACCAGAAATAAAATAAAGACTCCAGTCCTCCTCCTTGTTGTTTAGTTTATCAGCTCATTCATCTCACTTTAATGGACTCTGGTTTCTAATCGGCATTTGTAGTTAAGGGTCCTTCATTTCTTAAAAGAATATACGTATTTTACTGGTTTTCCAATACCCAATAGTGAAAGTCATGATTCAGGAAAGCAGCGTAACAATGTATTTTTTTTAAATCAACCATTCCAGCAGTGGCAAAAATAAATGAAACGTGGGAGGCTGTTTATTTGTATGCCAAAGAGAAAGTGAAATTTTCTATAGGGTGACGTGATCATTTATTTTCCCCAATGAAGCAAACAAATCAAATAGGAATAAAACAAGAGCCTACCTTTCATCATTCATGGTGTAATGAGTTCTTGCTAGATTAACCATTCTCCTTTCCTGTTATACTCACTCCAAAAAAACAGATACACAATGACATCAGCAAAGGAGCCAAAGATCATCAATTTACAAGACAGGAAATGCAGCAGCCATGCTTGCCTCCTTCTTAAACATTAGCTGACTCCCAGCGGTGGCTCTGGTTCTGTAGCGTAGGAAACAGGCTCACTGATAGGACATGTCTTTGGGAGGCAGCAACAATCCGGAGCAGACTCACGGGCAGCAGTGCCCTAGGACATGGAGACCCAAACCCACCAAGGGTCTCCAGATCAGATGACTGCCTATGCAGTATGCTTATGGTCAAAAATCTTGGACTCATTAAATTTTGTGGGTCCTCCTGCGCCTCCAACTCTATCACCCATTATTAGAAGCTGGACACCAATGACAGTCTGACACCAAGACCAAAGACAGAGCGTGTAAGGCATTGGGATCCCTGTCCACTGCCATTAGAATAACTAGGCCACTGCACTGCATACAAGGAACAGGCTAGTTCAAAGCCTAGTTGGCTAAGGCTCCGAGGTCCTAGGCAAGATGCATGGCCAATAGAATGAATGGGGTGGGTGTTCCAGGGTCACCGGAGGGAGGTGAGGTGAGGTGCTGATACTGATGGTGCTGCCTCTCGCAGTGATGCTCAGAGTTCAAGGGGATGGCAGGCACGCAGGCCTCAGCATCTTCTCCATAGCTGGAGACAAGGAAGGACACCTGTTCTCAATGTCCAACAGTGAGGGAGAGCTACAGAAATCAGAGCATCCATTGGTATCACCGGTACAAAAACAACTAATGTTTATATACCACTTTACCATTTGCAGAGCCTTTCACACACACTGGCTCTATCAACCTGCCAAGGTCTTATCTAGAAGACTTAAGACACTGACAGTACAACTCTAGATGCCAGTAAAGTCAATCCAGACCTAGGGCACCCCCAGTTGGGTGAGGAAGGGAAGCACTACCTTTAGAAAAAGGAATAGTCATCCCAGGTTGACTCCCTCTGCCCGAGAAGGTTTTAGTGAACAAAAACATCAGTAAGAATATTGAAGCATATTCAACGGTATTTAAGCATTGCTGACCTTGGTACCTCTTGATGGCACAAGCACAATTCAATTTCTATTGAATGCCTGTTGAAGCTGCCTTTTTCATTTATTTATTTTTTTTGAGACAAGTCTCACTCTGTGGCCCAGGCTGCAGTATAGCTGTGTAATCATAGCTCATTGCAGCCTCGAACTCCTGGGCTCAAGTGATTCTCCTGCTTCAGCCTCTCGAATAGCTGGAACTACAGGTGCATGCCACCATGCCCATGTCTGGTTAACTTTTAAAACTTTTTTGTAGAGACAAGGTCTCGCTCAGGTTGGTCTTGAACTCTGGGTCTCAAGTGATCCTCCCGCCTCGGCCTCCCAAAACACTGGGGTTACAGGCACGAGCCACCGTGCCCGGCCTGCATTTTATTTTTGATGTAAACATCCACACAGGAACTCGCTTCTCCTGACAACGGGAGCAGCTGCTCGAATGAGCAGGGCGGAACACTGGGATTTGGGGACTCACTGAGTGACTTTCCTCCCACCTCTTGCTAGTCCCTGCTCCCCTAAACTATTTCAATCACCGTCACCACCTACTAACAGAATTTTGAATTAAATCTGTGGCTAAATGTCTACAGACATGTAGTGATGATTCCCAGTCCACTGCAGAGGAAACGTGTTTTTCTCCCGGACGCTCACTCTGCTATCCTTAGTGTGGAAGGCGCCCGTGTGTGGCGTCCCAGGGTTGAAGTCCTGAAGAACCAAAAGGGCTGGAGAGAAATGGGGTAAGGGAAACGGCGTGCTGAGCAGCTGAGGGAGGCTGAGGAAACTGAAAGCAGCCAGAAGAAAAGCGAGAGAAATAAAAACGGAAGCGAAGTGAATGGATGCAAAAGCTTTTTTGGATGCTCTCCCTGCCAGGTCACCTTAACCTCTAGACTCAGCTCAAAGCATCTGGTTTCCAGGAAGCCTCTGTGTCCCGGCCCCTCCCAGTGTGCACTCAGCTCTTCCTGCACCTCCCACGCCCTACCTGCACTGCCCTCTGTCTCCCCAGCTAGACCGCAAGTGACAAACACAGAAACTCTCTCTTACTCACTTTCTACACAATCTACCCAACTCCTAGGCTGCGACTGATGCACAGAAGGTGTTCAACACATGTTTGCCAAAGAACAGATAAATCCTGAACATGGAAAAGAGGTTAATAAACAGATACTGGCCACAGCAATCCTGGGGTAGCTTTGGGATCTTAAGCCCATAGAGTCCAACTAATAGTAATACATTTGTTTTACAAGAAAGTAAAGTGATTCAGTCACTGAGAAATAAAAAAGGAGAGCTGCGTGCAGTTTCTCTCAATATTCTGGAAGGCCACATGGGGCACTTTTGTAACTGATATCAATCCCTTACGAGTACAAATTTAACATTTTGTACTCTTTGCCCTAAAAGTCTTAGGGAAAACTTTAAAAGAGTCTGACTGACCCTTCGCCTTCCCCGGGAACTACTTAATACATTGGGAAAACAGAGCTTATTCTGTTAGAGTGATGAACTCCTTGAACGTCAGGTTGGGGACTAAATAAATTACTCTCCAGACAGCTTTCTAATCTGCTCTTCCAGTGAGGATGGTGGAAGCTGACATCAAAAGTTTAGAACCCTGGAAACGTCCCTATAACATCAATTTTCCCCAGAAAGGACTCAAGACACAGAAATAAAAGTACTTCATAACAAACAGCGTAATGTGATATGCATAGAAAGCAGTTAAATGTTTGTAAATATGATTATTATTGAGATAGTTTTTTTAAAAAAATACACAAAACTTTACTCAAGGAATGGAAAAACCTTTTATAGAATTACCTCTACAACACAGAAACTTACTAACAATTGAATAATACTCTAATTTCCAATCATTTAAATTTGCCAAGAAATCATTTATGCAAGAGTTAATTTCTCACTCTTTTTAGAGTTTCACCATTCTGTCCTCACTGTGTTTCCAAACACAAACTTTAATGCCCCTTAGGCTCTGAATTAGTCAAAGTTTGATTCTTTTATAGTTCTTTCTATGGCATATATTTAGAAATGAATTGAAATTAACATTGTTATGAGAAAATCTCCAAGTCTTGTGATAAGTGGCAACAAGCCAAAGTGTTGTAAAAGCCAGAGTTGGTATAAGTGAATGAAGATGTTAAATTGAAATACTTTTGGAGATGTTTCAAATTACAGCAGAGTCGAAACCATATCCACTTACAATTCAGCACATATGTGCCGGGCATAATATACACTTCTTTGTAGCTTCAAATCGTCTAGATCTAGAAATGTGGATGTTAAGTCCTTTAGAGAAGATTCCTTTTATCTGTTTGCCCAAAGGAACCCAGCACAGATGAATGAATAACCATGAGATTGTGACAAACCTTCTGCCCTCACCTCTCTTTTGGCTGGACTAAAGAGAAGCAAATAAAGCATGAGAAGGACAAAGGGGTAAGCACCATGGAATAATCTAGACCAGGTGTGGGGAATCTGCAGCCCTAAGGCCACATGTGGCCTTCTAGGTCCTCAAGTGTGACCTTTTGACTGAATCCAGATGACATGAGCCACCATCCACCCTGTAGTGTAGGGTCTTCTAGGTCACTTAAGGACCTAGAAGGCCACAGGTCCCCCACCAACCCCGATCTAGACCCTACACAATAAAAAAGTAAGAACTCCCCCTACTGGGACTAGTTTATCCGGCCCCTCAAATACCGGGTCTAAAGCTCTGTGAAAAAGCTCTGGTCCAAAGCTCCATAAAGGCAGGAACAGAGCCCTTGGACGTGCATCCCCCACATTTAGCCAGAGCACTGAACGTCACCTGTGGAGGCAGGATGGGGCAGGTGAAAGAACCTAAGCTTTGGAGTCAAACAGACTGGGGTAGAGTGAAGCTCTGCTGTTGACCAGCTATGAGACCCAGGGGAGGTTAATTAATCTCTCCAAACCCATTTCCTCTTCTATAAAATGAGTATAATACTACCTACCTTATAGGATCGTTCTGAGAATTTAAAACAATATCTGCAAAGCAACTGCCATGATGCCAAGAACTCAGTAAGTACTTAATAGAAGATAGCTATCATTATAAATAAGTGAATACTTATCAGGAAGTACACATGCCTTTAAATGATAAAAATGGCTATTATTTCCTAAATGATCTTTTTTACTAAAAGCATCACTTTTAAGCATCACTTCCATAAAAATACCTCAGGACACTCAAAGCTGATGCAATCTCACTTTGCCTTTATCGGCGTTGCAGCCCATAAGAAGTCAGAGTGAGGAAAGAACACGGGGAAGCAAGCACACTGACGGCTGGCAAGATGCCCATCAAAGAGGCACAAAAGGACCACAGGCAGACACAAGAGTCCAGAAGAGTCTGGGCAGTGCAGCACGGGACAGCAGCTTTCAATGACGGAGCCCAAAAACCAATGTTCATGTGAATGGTCACAAAAGGTCAGATTGCCTGTGGTAGATTGATTCTGCTTAAGAAGGAGAGAGAAACAGAATCGATATAAAAAAACTATTACTATCCATCCAGTTAGCCTGGACTCCCACCAGCTGGAAACCATGCCTCTTCCCTTTGGGTTCTCACAGCATTTTGCCTGCTTCTTCACGACAGAGTGAAGCGCACTGTGTCTGATGTTGGCCTATGCATTAGTAGAGCATAAACCCTTGAAAGCAGGTAGCCAGTTTTATTCATCTCTGGTCAGTAAGTATTTGCTGAACATAACCATTCACTTTTCTAGATGACAGATGCACTTCTATGTCCTCAACAAGGTTCTTCCTTTAGGTAAGAATTATATTAGAACACTCTATAAGTATCTTCATAATTTACTGCTTACACAGCAACATCATCTTACGGAGCATTTATTTACAACTCTAAAACACTGGGGGTGACATTATCATATTAATAATTAGAGGGCAAAAGATAAAGTCAAACCAATCACCTTTTCCAGAAAGCTGCCCCAGATATGTTCTGCCTGGCTTGGTCTTCTCTCTCCCTAAATGTTCAGATAATTTATTCATTTTTTTTCAGTCAATAGATACTGCTGCTGCAAGGCACAACCTGAACATAAATTAAAATATATATGAAAGCTATTTGTCTTCAAATGAGTGATTGTCAGAAGGTAAAAGTGAGAAAGTAAGAAACTACAATGCAATAAGGTAATTGATATAAGTAGCATAAAACCAAATACAGGAGATAAAGTTACAAAGTATGCCTGGATGGAGTCAAGAGAGATTATGCAGAGAAAGTAGGATTTAAGTTGAGACTTAGGAAATTTTAACATGAAAAATATCAAATCGGGCACTTGTGCTATTATAACTGTTCCTAAAGAGGAAGAGTGGGAAAATCTTTAGCATAAGAGAATATAAACATATCATAACCTTTCTGCAGATCACTAAATTTCTATCTGAGAAGTAAAGCTTTCATATTGCCTTTAAGCTGTTAGCTATGAATAGTGAAATTACTTAACTTGGTTAGTCAAAGAGGAAGTTAAGTTTAAGCAAGAAGCACCAAGAAGAGATCAGGGGTGAACCTGATAAAGCCACAGCAAGCAAAAATCAGGTTCCAGTATAATGTACCCTTACCAACCTTAATGAATGCGATTCAGAAAATATGACCAAGTTTAGAGTTTATTCAAGCTCAAAGCTTGAGGACAGCCACGAGGATAACACAGCCTGCAAAGGGTGGGGTCGGTGCTTCAAAGTTGGGAAGCTAGGGTTTCACTTCTATTAGACAGAAACAGTTTTAGCAGGGTTGCAACATTTTCCCTCCAAGGCTAGTACGTATGTTGCAGCGATCTGATTAGTACAGCTTGCTACATTCCAAGGAAGATTGCTTTAACATTCCACAAGGAGCGGTAATGTTCAGAGGGGGTCTTACCTCTGGTACAGCTCAGTCATTCCTTATCCTTTACGGAAAAAGCAGAAGTTGCAACTGCATGCTACGTGACTCCAGCTGCATAGCCACATTCCTCTCAAGGCTCAGAATAACTTACAGTTCCAACAGCTTTAAGTTTGGATTATTTAATTTCACAATCTATATCTATACACAGAGAATTATATAACTTCCTAAAGGGTTCTCAGGGACTAGTATTAAAAATTTGATAGTGAAAACCAAAACTGAATAGTACCCATAATATCCCAAAATCTTAATGTTATATATTCAGCCATTCATGTTCGTATTCAGGGCGCAGTATGTGCCAGGAGCCATTCTAGATGCTGGAGATATCTAGATGATGGGAACAAGGAAGACATGAAGTTTTAAGGGGTTATTTGAAAGGGTTTTACAGCAACTCTTAATGTTAGCAGTCGCAGAAAGGTAATCATTTGTGGCAGTACTTTCATACTGTCCTCAAGGCGAAAACACCGGTAAGGGGGAACGTATAGAAGGAGAATTGCTGATCTGGGAGTGGGAGAAGGTTGGATGGCTCTCAGCTACTTTCTAAGACTTTGTTTCTCAAAGTATAACCTGAAGACCAGCAGGATCGGGATGCAACTGGGATCTTTTTAGGAATGAAGACTCTCAGCCCTACCCCAGACCTCAGAGTCCGCAATTCTAACAAGATCCCTACACACATTGAAGTTTCAGAAGTGCTGCTCTAATAGGTTTTATTTACAAGTTTAATCACAAGACAAAGCATCTTACATTTGTGGCAGAATCATATCTCTAAAGCTCCAACCAACTTTTGAGAGGCCCAAGCTTAGAGCACTTGTCTTTGATGCATTGGAACAGCAAAGAAACACTGTGAGGTGAGTCCATGCGTGGGTCTGAGTATGCTTACGCCATTTGTGAATGGCTCATGTTTATTCCCTTTGGGTAGAACTGATCCTCATTAATAGACAGGTAAGGCAGTCTCCACAAAGAGCCAGTTTCTGCATAAGAAAAATAACCTAAAGGAACCTGGAAAACCAGCCAGGATCAGCTTTAAGGTCCACCTAGCCCAGTACTATGACAATGGTATTGAAAGTCTAGAGAGAGTCCATTTGCCCTTGTAAAAAGTCAGGTCATAAGGTTAAGGACAAACTTACACAGATCTTTGGTATCTTTAACAGTAGAATTTTGAGAAATTCAAAATTCAGATGTCAGAACAGCTGTATTATTAGGCATACATGACACATCATACTTCATTAAACCCTTATTCCTACTTTCAAAATCTAGATTGTTTTGAAACAAGGAAATATAACTAATTTGAAATGGCCCATATAAAAGAAATACATTTACTACCCTCTAATTCCTCCAAAGAATGCAGGTGTCTGAGAACATTTTTACACTTACTTGGGATCTGTCACTTATAATTTGTAAGGAATTTAGAAAAACCACATGGTGGTACTGGATACCTTTGAAGGACCCCATCTCTTCCATATGCCATCGATTTGTGGGGTGTGTTGCACTGTTATTGGACCTACCATTAAATTTAAGTATCTGTGACTGTAATTACTAATTCTACCTATACACACCTTGATAATAGATTATTCATACGTAAGGAAAAGTTTCTAATCCACTCAACCACATCATACTGAAGTATATAAAATACACCAAAGTTGAAATATTCCTACACTTTCCGTTGATTCTCAGTTTCCACTACTGAAAAGGGATTAAGTTTTCAACGTACAGAACTCTCCACTCACTGTCTTTCCAAAGGTAAATAAAACAAAAGAAATTCACTGTTTGTATGTATTTTTTAGTGCTTTCCTATGGATCTGCTGACGATGGTATATGTTTAGCATAAAGCACTCAGGGTCCCTATGTGATGCCTGTTAGCTTTCTGTCCATGTAATGTTTTGTTTCTTGCTTTCGAGTTTAGAAACAAATTTCAATCAGTCTCTCCAACAGCTGAAAGAAAGATTAAATAAAATCTCCCTTCTCTTTCGGAGTTTCCTTTTCAAATTAAAAGAGCACATTCTGCACAAAGCAGGGAAAGCAGCTTCAGTCAACCTTAAATTCTAGCTCAAGGAGACAAGAGCTGGAAACTATCTGGCACTCGCTGTCCTTTCACCCCCGAGGTTTCACACATGAACATTAACAGCTATTTCTTGAAGAGCAAGTCATACACGGCAGGTATAAACAAATCACCTGTTAAAAAATCAGTTGTGGTTGAGATTTCTGCAGAGATTAAAAATTAAAATAGGTGGCAATATCAAGCAAACTCAGGCTTTGGAACATAAGAGAAGATATTAACATCAGTACATTCAGCAAACTAATGAAAAGACAAAACATTAAATCACAGACCAATGTTTACACTGAGTTGTTTCCTCCTGGAAAATGTAACACTGATTTCCCAAGAAAGACAGTTCTATTAAAAATGTGTCACTACACCGTGTATCAGGCAATACTTCAAACTAAAATTTTATGAAAAGCAAAGAAAGAACTGCAAAGCAAAAGTAGGACAGTCAGAAGCTCTGCCTTCTGCTCAACCTGCACCCAAGGCAATGCTGCCTTTACCTGGGGCTGCCCAGATGCGGAAGTCTGAACACAAGCCAGTTGGTACTGCACTCTCCCTCCTGCTAGAGAATCTCCGTAGAAGGGAAAGGGGCTCTGTTCCTTAAGATAGGCTTGGCTATAACACACCTCTGGCATCCTCTCCCCAAAGTGATGTGGGCTGTGGTCCTCACCACTTAGAGACATTTCATACTGTGCTTGCCAGCTAAAAGATCTTTCTAGAAACAGACTATGCCTCCTGGCTGGTCAGTTTACTGCTTAGGAGGAATATAGCCCTGTCTGAACAGACCAATTGTCTTTGGAACACAGCAATCCTCCCTGAGAAAGGCTCTGTGCTTCCTTCTGACTAAAAGTTTTCCACTCATGACGCCAGAGAAAGCTTCTACGGCACAAACAAATGAGGTGAGGCAAAGCTACTAAATTTTTTAAAGGCCTTAAAAATCTCTTATCAAATAGAGCTGTTTATCATAAAACTGTGCTGGGTCACAGAAAAGACAGAGCTTGAGAGGAGACAGGCAGAGAGAATAAACAAGGAAGATACCGATTTGGCTCCTACCCTGTATAACCTGAACAATTTCATCAATTCTGTGCAGCACCACAAATAAAGTGAATTTTTTGTGTTACCTGCCTATGAGAAGATTGTTCTGAGCCACTGGCCATGTAGCTACATTGAGAACAGGTACAAATCACGGCCTTCCTACATGCAAACGATGCATGTGGTGGTTGTGCCCTCTTCTTGTCACTTGGCCACGATGTCTGATACGACCTGGGGCAAATATGATCTTATTTCACAAGCAGAAAAACACAGAGCTCACTTCTGGGCCAAGCCTTCATTCTGCTGTTTCTCACAAACACAACAGCATCCATGACCTACCTCCAATTTTGATCCCACCTGTGAGATGAGAAGTGTGTTCTCCCTTTGGACTGGTAGAGTTGTTTTCACATTAGTATTTGCAAAGGAGGGAAATTTTGCTTTGCACCAGGCTTTGGGGACTCTAGAAACCAAAATGTTTGCAAAAGGAATAAGCCCTTCCTGGGAGACATGGTGGCTACACATCATCCTTCATTGTTCTCCTGCCATCCAAACCTTCTATCTTGGAAACAAGACATAAAATCCCTCAAAAAAGCATCCTGTGAAATTCTCATTAGGAACACTTCTATGTTGCATATGTCTAGGAGTTTAAGAAGCATTCCATACACTACCAAGAGGGAAATTTCATTTAAGTAGTTGGTTTTGGCTTTGACTTGTGATTTCAATGTCACAAGATAGTTCACCTTCCAGGCAAAGCAAAAGATTGCTTGGGGATTGGTTAGCATTTTTATTCATTTCCAAAAACAAACAGTAACATACATTTCTAGAAAAAAAATTATTTGTAAGGGATGAAATCACTCAATGGAGCATTTGCTCATTAAGTTTATAAACATGGAGAACTTGAGCTTTCAGATGCTTATAATTTGCTAAAACCCTTCTTGTGAACTGGGAGCAGAAGAGGCCTCAAATGTGCAAAATACTCATTTGGGGGAAAATTCTGCAGCTACCTTTTAACTCATTTGTTTTTGAGCATACTGTGCAACCTTGCCTAGGTCTTCAGAGAAATGTGTGTGTGTGTGTGTGTGTGTGTGTGTGTGCATGTGTGCATGTGTGTGTGCACAGAATTCTTCAGAGCCACAAAACATAATATTACAACCTGATGAACAGATTGAGATTAAATAAATGTTCCAAAATCAGGTAAAAATATAAAATTTTTAAAAGAACAGACATGGCAATCATTTTTATGTGGGTCATTTAAAGAATTCATAGTTTTAATATGCAATTTTTATGCTGGTGGTGAATTCAGAGGTCACCTTAAAACTTCTTTTTTCTTTTCTTCTCATTTTTGATTTTAGAGAACAAAATAACTCATTAACAAAAAAGTAGGTTAGGTTCTCTCCTAACCTTTATAAAGACTTTCATCCACATAATATTTAATTAAGTATAATACTGATATGGACATGGCAGAGGACAGGAAAGTTAGAGCAAAAGGACAATTTGGCTACATGTTTATTAAAAGGGCTGTCTGGCTGTGTGTGTGTGTGTGTGTATACATGTCTGTGTGTGTGTTGTGTGTATACTCTTGGGCATGCCACAACCTAGAAGGCAGGACCTCACTAGGAATATCACCACTGCTACTTGTCATCATAAAGCTCACAGAACTCTCATTCATTGTATTAAAGCATTATTGATATCCATTTAAATGCATATATTATTGGGCAGAAAACACATTCTGTATCAGGAGCACTCTTCCCTGATTTAGTGCTACAGATGGTTGGCCACCAGCAAGCTCTCACTGGAACAAGGGGAGTCCAGAAAAGGGCAGTGATCAGAGTCCTGCCTGGAGGGCTTCTGGGAAGCCTATACTCTGTGGTGATCTCCACCTTTCTGACCCTGGCGAATCCTGTAAAGAAGTGCTTCTCTGCTTGAAAACTGAGTAACAAACCCTTCATGCAAACTCTATGCAAGATGACCCACACACCACCCATCCCCTCCACGACTATATTAGGCACACACCTACCACGCCACAGTGCTGTCTTCTAACCAACTGACTCACAACACCTGCAATTTAAGACATCAGCCACCCTAATCAGTCTTACCATCAAAATACTTCCCTCCATCTTGCATTCTGTTACCCATTTCCTGAACACCAGGATGGAGACTTTTCTGTGATTTCCAAAATCCAATATCGGCCTTCCTTTGGGACTAGTAAGGGCTGGCACCCCTGCCTGCTCCCCCATGCAGCTGGCATGATGAGGTTACCAAACACTGAAGGAAAGCTATACAGAGATACGTGATCACACAATTAGACACAAACTAACAGTTGCTGATCCCTAAGCTTATAAATATATTAGATATAGAGACCTTAATTTTCACTGGTATTATACATATAACGTTGAGATCATTGACAAAGCCTTTTCCAGCTAAAGCTGTTCTCGGTAGACCTAAGTTATAATTTTCTGGGAAAATGGGTCCACTATCAATATTGAGTTCAGTGGTTCCTGGGCATTAAGAAATCTAGTTAAACCCGATTTTTATTGCTTAAAAATACTATAAGATAAATTTAAAATTAAATTCAATCACCTGAATTCATTTTAAAAATGCATACATGAGTATTTAGGCAGAAAGATTATGAAAAGAATATTATTATTTTGAATGCTTTACTCATAGATTTTAAAGTGGTCACTAAGAAATGGGAGGTAGTAGAGGAAATTAGAAAGGGAGGGAGGGACATAATCTAGTCACCAAAGGAAAACTGCAGCTTGAAAACTATCTCTCCCCTCCCAACCTCTCCCAGCAGCCAGTCTCTTCACACCTCTCCTCTCTTTGGGAAATCAGACCCCAGAGAAAAAGGGGCCCCGTGGTCTCCCTGCTACTATCTCCTTGGAAGGGCTCAAGGTGGTGTCCACACGTGGACAAGAAAATGAGTCTTTGGAGGCCCAGATCAGCATGTATTCCACAACCACGTGGTAAGAACTCATGCCTTCAGTATGAGGCAAAAGCTAGATGGTCCAAAAGATGGTCCGAAGGTACTAACAGTTTAGTTGACAGCCCTGTGACAGATGACAACTGCAAATGCAGCATGAGCACTTGAGAAGCAGCACCCCAGGGTTCTAGCAGATCATCTGGGAAGCCTCAGAGAGAAGGGTCAGCCTTAAGACGTGAAAGGTAAAGTGGTCCATCCCATGTTGTCAAGAAGAAAGGGTAGGGTGGTGGCGAGGGTGGTGCCCTCTAGATAGAGTGAACATATAAGCAAATCCTAGAAGACTTGGCAAATGCCATGCAGTACACAGGTATAAGGAGGGAGTGTCAGAAAATAAGACAGGGCTGGATGATGAAGGGTCATGCTAAAATTTTGTCAGCTACTGATGTCAGCAAAGATGTAAAATGGTTTTTATATTTCTTTGAAGAGCGCAGATTTTTGTGTTAGTGACATCATTCCAGGGAACAGAAGAGACAGGGCTAGAGGCAAGGAGATTGGTAACAAGGTTTACAGTGGGAGTCCAGTAACCAGGTAAGAAGAGGGTACAAAAGATATCATTTAGGAGGTAACATTGCCAGAGTCTGATCACTATTCACATGCAGATGTTTAGATAACGAAGAAAGTGAAATCTAGGTTAACTCAGAGGTATCTGGTATGAAGAGCAACTGGGTAAATGGAAAAACCATCACCCAAACGTGTTATCTTTGAGGTGTTGGTGGAGATAAAGGGTAGACCAATAAATGGACAGGGCTGAAGCATGGGACAGGGTTGTGGACCAGAGGTAGATATGCAATATCAAACATACAGGTAGAAGAAAAAGCCATGAACGTGATTATTCAGGATGGCGTGCGGTAAGCCAGTCCGTAACCTTGAATCATGGATGCTTGAAAGTCTGACAAAAGTCATGAGCCTAACCCTAAAAAATGCACATTTGCATATACAAAGCACTATATTTCAGAGGAATTATAGATCTTTTGAAGCTCACAGGTTAAGACTCCTAGCATGAAGCAAGAAGAGAAGAGTGTTTAGGAAGGGGATAATTAAGAAGAAATAGGACACAGAAAAAGCAACTGTGAGAACAGCTAAAAAGAATTAGAGCTTCTACAGTGAGTGGAGACCACTCTTTCTCGAAATGTATGTGAAATAATGGGCACAGACAGACAGGACTGAGTTTCAAAGTAGAGTTTTGATTTGTTCTTGTTTAACATTTTCTTATGGAAAATTTCAAACATATTCCAAGTAGAGAGAACAGTATAATGTATCCCCTTGTACTTACACCTGAACTTCAACAATTACCACCTCGTGCCTAAATATCAGTATCTATCTCTAAAAGGACCACCAAAAAAAATAACCACACCACCATTATAACATCTTAAAAAAATTAACAATAAGTACTTAAAATCATCAAGTATCTAGTTAGTGTTCAACTTCCCCTAATTGCCTCATATTTTTTCATTTTGTTTTCAGTTTTTTAAATCAAGATCCAAGTAAGTCCCATACATTGTAACTGGTTGACAAGTTTCTTTAGTCTCTTTCAAACTATTGGTTTCCCCTGCATGTCTGTCTGTCTTTTTTCCTTGGTCTGTTTGTTTGTTTTTGGATGTTGCCGATTGCACTGTTCAAGTATCATTTAACATGTTTATTTGATTCCTCTATATCCTTTAAATTGGCACTTGGGTATAGTGATTTGATCAGACTCAGGGTCAATATTTTGGCAAGAATAATTTATAGGGAATATTTTCAGGAGACCAAAAAGTACGATTTTTTCAAAAGATAGAGCTGACCAATCATACTTATCTGCTATGGAAAAGAAGCCAGTGAAAAATATGAGGCTGAAGAATGGGTAAAAGTATAGCAATAAAAGACAGTAGATGGTGAGAAGACGGATGGAAAAATATAAAAAGCAACAAAGCAACCAACTCCTTGCTCGACTCATGAAGCACCAAGCTCTGGGACCATTCCAACAGCCCTGGGCAACTCCACGAGGCATTTAAGACACTAGTGCCTAGAAACCACAGTGATCTTGAACACATCAAGAAGAACAGACTAAATTATTTTGCATTTATTTTGATCAAAAGTGTGAAGCCTTTCCTGGATTTTAGAAGTCAAAATTAAACATTTCTGTGCTTAAAGAACCTCCCATGAAAATGTACAGAAGAGGGGTCTCTCCCATATCACCCATACGGGTAACTAATTTGTCTTGTAAACAAAAGTCCCTATAATCACATCCCTCTACCCTGCAAGGGAAATATTTAGCCATTAACATGACATTGATGTAATTGTTATGGTAAAATAGTAATAAAAACAGAGATCCAAAGTTATATATATACCCCTTTAATTAATTTTCACCATTATGCTCACATGACATTTTTTTCCTAGAGACTAAAACTTGAATTTTACAAAATGCACACAAGGCTCCGCTAACAAACGCCCTCCTGAGGGACATACACACTCATCCGATCAGTCAGCCCTCTCTGGAAAAGCTGTCTCTTGGTCTTTGACTTTTCTTCTTCCCCTGCCCTCAAAGTACAAATTTTATTTTAACATACGCAGTAAGTACGTCCCAATGCATTGAATGTTCTGTGTACTATAAATACTCTTCGGTTAGACACAAACTCCAGGTCTAAAAACAAAGCTCATTTTAATTTAAAGTGAAATAATATCAGGTAAAAAGGACCCAGTTATATTGATAGCTTTTTCATGATAAAATTTTATATTCTAAAAATTTTCATCTAAAACCAGACCTGTTTTTAATATATTTATAAACACATCTCTAAGGTGACTTTATTAGGATGAATGGGCAAGTCAAAAGTCAGTGGGAGCATCCCAGACACCAGTATGGAGACTAATGACAATTCTCTCTGAAGTACAAACAAATAAAGGCAATGAGTTTTTTTATAAAGCTTTACTCATCCGTCAAGGCCCAGCTCAAACATTACCTCTGCGGGGAGGTCTTTCCACCCCCTTGAAAGTATGACTCCACCATCTTGCTATTTCCCATATTGTATCGTGTATAATATTACATCCCAAATCACGCTACACATGACTACTGAACAAATACTACGTTCATCCCAGGTGTTTGCACACTGAGGATACAACAGGTGAGGAAGGAATCTCCTTTGCTTGGAAAGGTCCTCTTTTTATCTTCCTAGATGGGACCATGTCACGTCTCTATCCTTAGTGTAAACTCCTACTTGTGTTTCTCTCTTATCATGTGTTGGCCGAAGGCTTGGATGAAGCCCTTTTTCACTTTCCTCACAACAACCGTGTGAAGTGGACAGGAAGGATATACCTGACATATTCATTTTTACATAAAGAAATAAGGTTCAAATGTAACATGACTTGCCCAAAATCTCACACTGGTCAGTAGGCACCCTGCAATCAAGTCCATTTTGAAACCAGATGAGTGAGAGGACCAACGGGCTGAGGTATTTACTGTGATAATCCTGAGGATGAGAGACAAAGGCAGAAGGCCGGGTGTGGTGGCTCACGCCTGTAATCCTAGCACTCTGGGAGGCCGAGGCAGGAGGATTGCTCAAGGTCAGGAGTTCGAAACCAGCCTGAGCAAGAGCAAGACCCCATCTCTACTAAAAATAGAAAGAAATTAACTGGCCAACTAAAAATACATAGAAAAAATTAGCCAGGCATGGTGGCGCATGCCTGTAGTCCCAGCTAGCTACCTGGGAGGCTGAGGCAGGAGGATTGCCTGAGCCCAGGAGTTTGAGGTTGCTGTGAGCTAGCCTGACACCACGGCACTCTAGCCCGGGGAACAGAGTGAGACTCTGTCTCAAAAAAAAAAAAAAAAACAAGAAAAGGGGCTTGTCCTCCTCTTTTGCTTTGTCCTGGCTAGAACATGTATGTGGTGATGGTAAGTCACCTCAGACCATGAAAAAGAAACTTAGGGCAGACCGGGCGCAGTGGCTCACACCTGTAATCCCAGCACTCTGAGAGGCCAAGGCGGGAGCATTACTTGAGCTCAGGAGTTCGAGACCAGCCTGAGCAAGAGCGAGAGCCCATCTCTACTAAAAATAGAAAAAATTCACCAGGCATGGTGGCTCGTGCCTGTAGTCCCAGCTACTCAGGAGGCTGAGGCAGAAGGATTGCTTGAGCCCAGGAGTTTGAGGTTGCTGTGAGCTAGGCTGATGCCATGGCACTCTAGCCCAGACAGCAGAGTGAGCTTCTGTCTCAAAAAAAAAAAAAAGGAAAAGAAAAAGAAACTTAGTACGGCAGTTTTCAAACTTTTTGGTCTTATAATCCCTTTATACTCAAAATTAAAGGCCCTAAAGAGCTATCATTTACATAGGTTATGTCTATTGATATTTACCACATTAGAAATTAAAACAGACATTTTACAAATATGTATTAATTCATTTAAAAATAACAATAATCCCATTACATGTTAACATAAATTTCCATGCCAAATACCCAAATTTGAATAGGCACAGTTATTTGTGAATTGTTCTGTTAAATAAAAATGATGTTCCATGGAAAAAAGTAGATAGTTCAGTTTGCAACTCAGAAATTACACAAGTACTTTTCCTCAAAGTAGACAATATAATTCAGTATGCAGCAGAAATGCCTTGTGCATACCTCCCATCTCATCACAAAATATTTAAAATATTTAAAAGACTTGTCTCAAGAATTAATATTTAATGAAAATAAATTTTTACTATTTCATCAGACATTTTTAAGTGAAACTGGAGTTCATTTTTACTCTGAGTACATGATGGTAAAAAAACATTACTACTAACAGTTTGCTCCTACTGCCTTGATTCATGCTAAGGCAGCAGCAGTTTTATCCATTATAATAGCAAAGGAAAAAGGTAAATAGTGTCTTAGCATTATTATAAAAATAATTTTGACTTTAGAGATCCATGGACCACAGTTTGAGAACTGCTGCCTTAGGGGATGGCTGAGCCAGACAGAAAAAGCTTAGGCTTCTAGATGATCTCACGAAGCAGAGCCACCCTACCAGCCCTGGATCACCAGATCATTACATAAGATGAAAACAAAGGTTCAGCAGCTGACCTTGTACCCTAACTGACACAGAAGCTTTCATAATTTCCAAATTCAAAGAACAGTCTGGATTCAGAAAAGACTGGGAAATTAAAACAATAAGATTTTAGGACATCATGAACAGCAGTTTTCAAATCATGAGATAATGAATTATAAGCTATGAAACAGAGGTATAAAATGCACTACTTTAACAGAGCATCTAAACTCTGTTCTCTCTGATATACCCAGTGCCCTTGAAAGACAATTTCAACAAAGGTTGTCAAAGACAGATGCCAATGAATCAAGTGTGCCCAGGTTAAAGTAGGAGGGCATGCTCAATATTCTCACTTGTTCTGTGCTGAAGGCTCCTATAAAATGAAGTCAAAAGGAATTCAAAATTGTCATTGCCCTACAGTTTTCACAGGTGTCAATTAGTTATCTTTTGCTGGAAGAGTGTAGGCTAATGCACAGAGGGACCAAAAAACTGTTAATTGGTTTGATCTTTTTGAAACTTCATTAAAAGATGATTTTAAAGCCATAGGCTTATCTGAGACCACAAAAAGCTACGATGCTAGATAAGTTTAGAGCTCTGCCTAAGAAAATAAGGTTCATATCTTACCTTATTTTTATTTTCCTGCCAACAACCTTACCTCATTCAGCCTAAAAAACAGGGTGCTATTCCAAGTATATGATGTTATTATTTTATGATAAATTTTAATCCAACATGCAGAAATTATATTGGACTTTCAACTTTATTATTCTATCAAAGATGCTACTTTCAACAGAATTCTGTTAAAAATACAATATTTAGGAGACTGATGAAAACTGTGGCCCTCTGTCATCTAAGCAAGCATAATCTTATTCTCTAATAATGAAGAATTTTCAGATACAGAATATCTGAAAAACGTCGAGTTCTTGAAAGGATATGGGACACTCCTCCTTTGGACTATCTGCATAAAGTGAATATACCTGATACAGAATGGGTGCCAGTTGACAGGTGACTGCAGTACACTGATGACTTGGAAATCAGATATTTAATAATGATGACACTAATAGCAATAAAGGAAGGAAAGGAAGGAAGGAAGGAAGAAAAACAATGTTCTCTAGGGAGTTGGAGAAAATTAGAATTAGAGAATCAGCATGGACATGTTATAAGTTCTAGCACAATGCTCAGTATTATATTTGTTAAATAATAAAAAGTTTCATACTAATACTATTAGGACAGGCTAAGTGACCAAAGAGAAAATAGATATCCAGAACTTTTGCAAGAAAGCTAACCCTAAGGTTAATTTGGAGGCAATTTTCATTCAACTACAATTTACACCATTTGTTCCTACTAACCTCTCAGGTCATTTCTTCCTGAGCTAACCTCTCAAGTCACATTAACCAATGTTCATAACAATGATCATCAGTTTTCAAAAGAAGGTTCATCTATATTCAGTATATTCAGTTAAAGAATACAGGAGGACTCCCCCACAATTATTTTTTTTAAAAGAATACAAGGGAAAATAGGTAATTATACCAAGTGGGAAAAAAATATTAAAAATTTAATAAAATAAGCTATTATCTAGAACTCCATTTCCTCCAGTATTCCAAAGATACGGAATTTTCCTTAACTGTTATTCTTGTCAGTGATTTTTCACATGTTTAAGTCCAGACTCCTAAGTACTCTGTAAGCCTCTTAAGGGTTAAATGTCAAGATGATTTTGCTTCTTTGCATTCTCTGTAGGCACACTGTTGACCCAAGTGTGTTGCACATAAATGATGCTGACAAATATTTGCATAAAATGATAAAGCAATTATTTTTACTTCTAGTCCCTAACCACTGACTCTTTGAATGATAAATTAAATGTCCTATATGAATTCCTCACATGTTTCTCTATTTCCAAGTAAAGTTCAGAGCCTTAGAGTCAGGAGCTACAATCCAGTTCTGACTGATGGATGTATCTTTATGATCTTAAGCAAGTTGCCTACTCTTTGGGCTTCAGTTTCCTTTTCTGTAAAAGAAGAGGATTATTTCATCTGGTGTTTAGTAGCTCTAAAATTTTTATGACTGTATTGAACCGACAGGAATACATTCAACCACAACATAATCGAAGATATTTAGGGTTAAAAAAAAATCACAATAACAGTAGTAATACTGTATTTTGTATTGTATCATCTTATTTATTACAATCATATTATTCTCTTGGATTTAAAAATATTTGTATTAACATTACCATATTTATTTCCATATGGCACTTTGGTAAGAGTGAATGAATGATAAATCTTATCCTCATTTTGTAAAGGTTTAGAGGCTAGTTGAAGTGCATTGAGTATGTCGGAGAAGACACAGAAAAACTGTCATTCAGTGTCCAGCTAAATAACTATCACTTCTAGGATAGCAGACGGATCCTTTCCACGTCCAGAATGATACTAATCCCAAGCAGATGATCAAAAAATAAAACAAACAAAACACACATACACAAACGTCATTACATCTAGCCACTAACCATACATGTTTGCTATCAGGTTTTGGAGGTCGTATGTCTTTTTCCTGTATCCACCCCTTCCTTCCCTGCCACTTTACCTGCTTGTACCTGGCATACAGGTACAAGAGCTGCTCCCGGCTGGCCACCTGAATCAGGCCCTGGAGGTGCGCGGCAGCTTTCTCAAACAGCTCCGTCAGGCTGCTGGACTCCTTGGTCTCAGGGCTTTGGGGGGATTCCACATCACAGGAGTCATCCTCTGAGCTCAGCTCCCCACCGCTGTCCCCTGTGGTGGCCCCCGCAGGCAGGAATGGTGAGGCCATGTCTCCTTGCTCGGTCAGTCCCTCTGAGTCAGGTCTGTCCTCCTTATACCGGGTGTAACGCCGGCTTGGGGCCCTGGCCGACCTGACTGGGTCCTGAGCCGGAGCTCAAGTGGGACCCGAGCTCGCTCAGTCCACGCTCCCTCACGTAACTCTGCCTCCTGCCCACTTCCACTCCTTGAGCGTGCAGGGCAGGCTCTACTACCCTCTGCTGCTCTGTCCAGTTCACCGGGTCTCCTCAAGGCTTCCCTCTGCCTAACACTGCCCTCGGGGTCGCCCGGGGACCCTCCAACGGCGCGGGGTCCAGAGAAAGCGCGCCGGGGTGTGAGAGGCAGGGCGCGCGCGGGCGAGGGGCCGGCGGGGGCGGAGCGGCGTGCGCGCGGGCGGCGAGCGCGTCTGCGGCGCGCCACTCGGTTGGGCCTGCTCGGCGCCGGTAGGGGAGGTCTGGGTCGTCCTACCTCGGACGTCCTCCCCCACGGGGAACTTGTGGGGTCTCGCTGTGGGGACGCTGCTTGGAGAAACTGCCTTCAGTTATTAGGGTGTCTGTTAATCGTTTCGTTGACATTAGTAGTTTAATACTCCAGAACCCGTTGTCGGGATAGGCCAGTGTGGGTGGAGGGAAGGAGGCCATCTATTTGGTAGTGTAGCTATATGAGCGGAGTCGCGGGAAACGCGGAGCTGAGGATGAAGGTTCCGCCTGCTCCCGCCGACCCCAGGTTGTGTGCTCCAGGCGCCCCTGAACAGGCATGCGCGGGTATCTGTTGCTTCAGGGGTCGGCTCTGTCTTTAATAAACAAAAAACTGGGAGATGTGGCTTTCGCCGCCCTACTGTGTGATTGCTTAGTGTTTCACTTTACACACCTGCGGAACCTCTATCTCTCAGGGCTCTGAGAATAGGCTTTGAAAGGAGTAGGCTTTAGCGGGTGGGAGTGAGGTCCTTAGCACAATTCTTATTCGGAGTTCTGCCTTTGCCACTGTGCTTTGCAGACACTGGAAAATGAAACCAAAAATTACTGCATAGTCCTGCCCTAAAGGAACTTACAAAATTATTTTTTAAAAAAAAACTATAATAGTAATATAATAGTTAAAATTTACTCAGTGGTAGCCGGGCGCGGTGGCTCACACCTGTAATCCTAGCACTCTGGGAGGCCAAGGCGGGCGGATCGCTCAAGGTCAGGAGTTCAAGACCAGCCTGAGCAAGAGCGAGACCCCCGTCTCTACTAGTAATAGAAAGAAATTAATTGGCCAACTAAATATATATAGAAAAAAATTAGCCGGGCATGGTGGCACATGCCTGTAGTCCCAGATACTTGGGAGGCTGAGGCAGAAGGATCGCTTGAGCCCAGGAGTTTGAGGTTGCTGTGAGCTAGGCTGACGTCACGGCACTCTAGCCCGGGCAACAGAGTGAGACTCTGTCTCAAAAAAAAAAAAAAATTTACTCAGTGATTATTATGTCCTAAATGTTGTAAAAAAAAAAAAAAAAAAGCTATATATTCATTTAGTATTCGAAACAATGTAATAAGCACCATAATAATGGTACAAAGTGTTATAAGGAATGGTTATTAACCATTTGGGGTTAGGCTTACAGGTGGACAGGATAAGGAAATAATGAGAAAAGGGAGGGAGGTGAGAAAGCTTGGATCAGGAGTCAACAAACATTTCTTAAGTATCCAGATGTTCCACTGTTAGTCCCTGCTATCAAAGTACTCACAATCCAATCAAGGATGTCTAATGGCCAAATTCTTGCAATTTAAAAATTATAATAACTTATTGAGTCCCTCACTGTTTAAAAGACATAATCCATACTACATAAGGTAGGTACTCTTATTTTACACACAGGAAATCACAAAGTAGTTAAGTAATTTGCCCAAGGCTGCACAGCTAACAAATAGAGGAGCAAGGGAAAAGTCAGTTGTAAGTCAAAGATTGGCCTGCAGGTGGGGTAACAAGAGACGGTGAACATGAAAAGTATTACAGATTGAAGGGGAGATGCATGGAATTTTATCTCTCTGTTTCTAGCATTTTTATTAGAAATGGGAATTGAATATTATTAACTGCTTTTTTAGCAGCTCTGGAGATTTTTTTCTCCTTTAGTCTTTGAAAGGAATTATTACTAGAGTTTCTGTTTTAATGAATTAACAAAAATATTAATAGGGATTTAAAGAATTATATTAACTAATATTGACAAATTAATATGAATTTTAGTGTATTATATTAATAGACTTACTAGTTTTAAACAATACTTCTGTTCCTAGAATAAACTCATCTGATCCTGCTTTTTTTTTGTATTTGTAGGTTCAGTTTACTAATATTTTCTTTAGTATTTTTACATCTCTATTTAAAGATAGCATTGACCTATGCTTTCTCAATTTGGTATCAAAGTAATAGAATCCTTGTATTAATAGAATGCATTTAGAAGTCTTCATCTTTTTTTGTATTCTGGAAGAGTTTAAATAACATGGGAAACAGAGCAAGCAGAATTTTTTTACACTGCTGGTGTGAGTGTAAATTGGTACGACCACTGTGGAAAAATGTTTAGCACTATCTACTAAAGCTGAACATAAATATACAGCAATTCTACTCCCACCCAGCAGAAATGCATACATGACATTCACCAAAAAACATGTACAAGAACATTTATAGCAGCACTGTTCCTGATTACCCCAAACTGGAACTTATGACTATTCACGAAAGTAGAATGGATAAACTGCGGTGTGTTTACATGATAGAATACTATTCAGTAGTGACAATGAATTAATTTCAATGACACAGATAAGCATGAATGAATCTCATAAACATAATATTGAGCCCAGGAAGCCTGTACCCAAAAAAGTACATACTGTATGCTTCCATACTTTTTTATTTTTTCTATAAAAAGTTCAAAATCAGGTAAAACTATTCTGTGGTGTTAGAAGTCAGGATAGTGAGTAGCTTTGGGGTTAGTGACCTGACGGGGCATAATGGGGACTTCTGGATGTTGGTAATGTTGTTTCTTAAGCTGAACACTGGTTTACAGGTGTGTTCATATTGTGAAAATTCACTTCAAATTATGTACTTTTCTGTATGTACATTGTATTTGAATGAAAAATTTAAAAATAACATGTGAGAAAGAAAAAAAAGCCCCTAACATTCAGAAGCTAGCCTGCCCCTCACTGCTAGGCCATGTTATTCTCCTAATTAGGTAGAAATAATTTTACAGATACCCACCTCAGACAAAGTCACTCTGAAACCATGATAAAATGAGACAAAGCAAAGCACTTCATTAAGTATGTCTAAGCACAGACAACAACGAGGTCACTTTGCCAACCACAAAATACCAACACCCCTTTTCTTAGCCAAAATGAGTGACTGCTGCTTCTTTACCAATTACAGCTTTATTCTCATGTTAGTTTCTTCTATGCATACGATGGAGATGCCCAGTCATAGAATTGCATCTAGAACATATTCCAGCTTCCTTAAACTCTCCTTCAAATCACCAATCAAAGCCCAAATGCCACAATAGGATCTTTCTTAACACCTTGTTACCAAGACAGCCCATGGTTCTCCAAGGTATGTGTTCTTCCTCACAGAAACCAGTAAGAACTCCACTTGATTAACTACAGGTGTGTTCCTGAAGGTCTCTGGCTGAAGGGTATTGACTTGAGAATGTTTTATTTCTTGAAGATTTTATTAAAATCCCAAAACTGGCCAGGCGCAGTGGCTCACACCTGTAATCCTAGCACTCTGGGAGGCCGAGGCGGGTGGATCGCTCAAGGTTAGGAGTTCACGACCAGCCTAAGCAAGAGCAAGGCCCCGTCTCTACTAAAAATAGAAAGAAATTATCTGGACAATTAAAATATATATATAGAAAAAATTAGTTGAGCATGGTGGCACATGCCTGTAGTCCCAGCTACTTGGGAGGCTGAGGCAGGAGGATTGCTTGAGCCCAGGACTTTGAGGTTGCTGTAACCTAGGCTGACACCATGGCACTCTAGCCCGGGCAATAGAGTGAGACTCTGTCTCAAAAGAAAAAAAAAAAATCCCAAAACTATCAGAATCAGGTGACACTGAGAGGATAGATCTTTTACAATTAGTGTTTCCATTCAGGAATTTCATGAGAAAGACAATACAGTTGTCCCTTGAACAACATAGGTTGGAATTATTTGGGTCCACTTATATGTGGATTTTTTTCAATAAATATATTGGAAAATTTTTTGGAGACTTGTGACAATTTGAAAAAATTCACAGGCAAACCACATGGCCTAGGAATATTGAAAAAATTAAGAAAATGTTAGGTATGTCATGAATAAATACAATATATGTAGAAAAAAGTAGCCTATTTTATCATTTACTACCATAAAGTATATACAAATTTATTTTAAAAAGTTAAAATTTATCAAAACTTACACAACCAGAGCCATACAGTCAGCCATTTGCAGCTGAGAAAATGTAAACAGACATAAAGATGCAATATTAACTCATAACTGCATAAAATTAACTGTAGTACACGTTGCACTTGTGTAGTAATTTCGTAGCCACCTCGTGTTGCTACTGCGGCGCACTCAAGTCTTGCAAGTATCAGCTTAAAACGACTGTGACACTGATCGTCTCCACATCAGCAGTTCATCTCTGGTAAATTTGCACTAAAAAGCGATCTCTCAAGGTTCTCACATATTTTTCGTCGTTGTTTAGTGCAATACCATAAACCTTGAATGACACCATGGGGCCCATATGAAGTGCCACCAGTGATGCTGGAAGTGCTCCCAAGAAACAGAGAAAAGTCATGACATTATATGAGTTTTCTCAATATGTACATTGAGTACATATTGGGAAAACATTGAATTGCTTGACAGGTACCGTATATGGAGGTATGCAGCTGCTGTTGCCTGCCATTTCAGACAATTTGTCTTGTAAACAGACATCTTAAACATACAGTATCGATAAATACAGTACTGTAACTGTATTTGCTCTTCCTTTTGATTTTCTTAATAACATTGTCTTTTCTCTAGATTATTGTAAAAAGACAGTATATAATACAAATCAAGTATAAAATATGTGTTTATTGACTGTTTATGTTATTGGTAAAGCTTGCAGTCAACAGTAGGCTATTAATAGTTAAGTTAAAAGTTATATGCAAATTTTCAACTACTTGGGGATTGGTGCCTTTAACCTCCAAGTTGTTCAATGCTCAACTCTATATGTTTTCCTGAATCTCAAGAAAAATCAGCCAAGAAATCAGGAAGTCAGAAGAAAGTATTGTAATTCTTCTGCTAGAATTAAAGCTTAGCAATCAACATGGAGAGAATACTGATTCAGACAAATCCACCGACAAATGGCAAGCAATGGCAGGAAATGCTAACACAAGGGATATAAAGTGGACCAGAGAAAGGAGCAGGCAGGAGAGAAGTGGTCGAGATCTAATCATTCTGACTTGGGATGGTTGCCGTGTTGCACATGGTGTGCACGGCCCCATCTTCTGCTCTCAGTGAGTCATTCTTTCAAGTGAAATAAATATTGATGAGGTAATATGAATAATAAAATTCTATGAATGATATTCTAAAAAATAAGTTTTAGAAGCAAAATAAGTCCTTAAACTGGCAACTTCTTTAAGTGATTCTGAATAGTGTTGTTACCCTTGCTAGGAGATCTGAATGTTACTAGAATACTACTCAACAATGTTTGTTGGAATTTTCCAGTGTTTATATTCACAAGAATGTACGATTTTAAGTATTTTAACAGAAGTGCAAAGAAAAAAAAGATGTGAATGTTGTGAAATACTTCCAACATGATACCCTGAACTGACCTAAAACTCTGAATTAACAGAAGTCCTATCTATTTAAATGGCACGACCAAAGTCAGGACAACCAAAATATTTTCACTGTTACAAAAGTAACTGGACCAGTTTTGTGAAATGTTGACCTTTTTTACATTACCACCAAAATATTGATTAATTCATCAAGAATATGTTAATTCTTAATATGTCTCAGACACAGTGCTAGACCCTAAGGAAACCGAGATGATGAACAGAATTATTCTTCCCCTCTCTCACTCCACTCCAGCCATATGGGCCTCCTTGTGGCTCTTCACAACTCGAGCATAATCCAACATTCTCCCATTTTAGTGCCTTTGCACTTGCCATTCCCCCTTTCTGGAACACTCTACCCCCAGATACCCACATAGTTTGCCCTTGCTTCTTTCAGGTCTTCGCTCAAATGTCACATTAGTCAAAACTTCCTTGACTACCCTATTAAAAATTATAGCCACACTCCCACCAATACTCTCTATTCTAGTAATACTTCTGACATACAATATATTTTACTCATTTATTACATCTAGTCTATATAAGTTCCGTGAGGGTAGGGATTTTTTGTCTGTTTTTATTACTGTTGTATTCTCTAGAGCTGGCACACAGCTAAATGTTTATTGAATAAATGAGTGAATGTATAAAAGACATAGTTATTATTCTTTAAGGGTTTGCAGACAGTAAATGAATATGGGCAATAAAGTGTTGCAAGTGATACAGAGAAGGGCATACCAGGCAGGAGTAGCATGGGCAAAAGCAGAGCAGTATAAAAATAGCAAGCAGCTGAGGCCAGGTGTTCGAGACCAGCTTGGGCAACATAGTGAGACCCCGTCTCTACAAAAAAATTTAAAATTAGCCTGGCATGTTGGCACACGCCTGTAGTGCCAGCTACTCAGGAGGCTGAGCCAGGAGGATCACTTAAGCCCAGGAGTATGAGGTTGCAGTGAGCTATGATAGCATCACTGCACTCTAGTCCGGGTGACAAAGCGAGACCCTATCTCAAAAAAACATATATATATATATATATAGCAAGTAGTGTTGCTCGTTTTTACTTCAATAAGCAAACAGCATAAATGGAATTAGCTGTTTTCCTCTCTTACCCAGTATAAATTAAAAAGTAGAATGTATATTAACCTACTCCTCAATAGGAGAAAATTTGCTTATGTGAGACAAAAGCAGCAAACATAAGAAGCCATGTTTGCTCATTTCTGCTTGTCAGCAGAATTTCACAAAGCTCCTGATTCTGTGATGACATGAAGCTCTCTGGAAAGATGCTTTGAAGAAATAACAGGATAGAGTACACAGCCCCCCACATCTCTTGCCTAAATGACCCTACTCCTTGCCTTTTCCTAATCACTAACTCCAGCAGACATAAGAAGACGTCTCACAGGCTTAGTGATCATGCTTCTGTAAACCATAACCAGATGCACTCTTGCACCCAAGCTTAGGCGTGGTTTTGCAGGTGCTGAACCTTCACCACCTGTATATAAACTGTGAAGTGAAATACTGTGTTGGAGTAGACCGAGGGGACCTCCCTAAAGGGTTGCTTCTATACCTCAGTCTATAATCCTAAGGAAGACTTCTGAATAAAACTAACTTTAATTCTTTAGCCCACATTTACAAAGGCAGCTTTATTTTGCAAATATTTAAAAGAGGAGAGTCGTTTTAGATCTATAGCCTATTTATATGGCACTAAATAAAATTGATAGTATTTACCTAGGACATAATCTTCTAGGAAATCCATGACCTTTAATCCAACTCCTTAAGTACATTAGCAGGACTCTAGCATATAGGCAGATAAACAGGTAGAGCTATTAGACAGTATTATCTAATTTGCATAATCTTGAAGTTCATTGGATCACCTTCAAATGAAATAATCAACAGAATTTTATTAAGTGCAAAAAAAGGAATCACAACAAGAAAACTAGAGTCGTGAACTTGGAGTCTTTGTGAAATCTGTATAAAGAGCAGAATTTAAGGGGAAAAAAAACCACATCCTCAAGTTCTCAGGAATAGATATTTCCTACAAAAATTAACAAGGACAAAATGTGATTAATTTTGAGACCATCTCAGTGGAGACAATTTGATGATAGTGGATGACTTAACCCAACACAAGTAACAGAGACTTTTGGGGAATGGGTTTGTGGGTTTAGAAACTGACTTTAGGGTAAAATCTTGTGTAATTTTTTTTATCATTATATGGACACAAATATAGCAGCAAATCATATTCCACAAAGCAAAACTAGGATTAGATAATAAAAGCCTAGCATGCTTTTAGATACCAGTCCTGAAGAGATTCCATTGTGCTTGATAAATCTGGAGCTGCTGCGCAAGACAGAAAAGCAGCACACTCATTTAAGGGCATAGTGCTAGCTGACTTCTGCCCATATTTGGAACATTTTTGTTGTTAATACAGTAACTAGTGTATTAATGGTGCTTAATGAGTATTATTAGTAAATATAAAATATTTTTAAATTTTCATATTTTGATTTGCTAAAAATTAATCTATAAGTTACTAAATATTGGCTTATTAAGCATTCATGTCCTATAATACAATAAAAAGTACATGGACTGGGGAGTTGATGTCATCCCTGCCATCAAGTAACTTAAATTTTAGTTGAAGAAACAAGGTTAGTACTCATGAAACAATTAGAATAACAAACAAAACAGTGAAAATAAGTGCTAAATCTTGTGGTACATGTTGAAAGATTTTTTTAAGCTAGACATCCTCTCCATAACAGTCCTAAGTTGAGCCCCATTACTTTTCAGAAGCCCCTTAAATATTAGACCACTTACCCTAGGCTTACATCTCGCTGAGTAACCAAGTGGATCTAACTCCCAGGTTTTCATCTAAGCAGTCTGGGCCTTTTATATCTGCTAAAACACACTCTGCTCAGAATTCATTAAATGGAAATGGAGCTATTAATCAATTGGCAGGAAGTAATATTGAACTAAATTTTCAGTAAAAATCATCAAGGAAAGTATCCCTGAATTTGAAACTGAGAGACTGACTGAACATTTTCTTATCCACCTCTGAAATCTTTTTCTGGTTTCAGTTACTGGTTGGAGGAATGAAGGGTCCAGAAAGTAAAAACATAACACATTGTGCTGATATAAAATATCCCTTCTTTATATGAAAAATGAGTTGTGAGTTTGAATCCCCACCCTGGGTGGTTCAAAATTCCAGATACCCATCACTTGTGGGCACAGGTGAAGTGGTTGTGTAATATACATACTGACCAGATGATGGCAACATAGAGCTAGGTTTGTGTTTCTCCAGTGTGAGGAGCTAGTCGGATTCTTTGTCCTTTGGGTCCTTATGCTTAGGAAAGACACAGACCCTGCACTTCGTAAGACAAAGTGAATGGAACAATTGTTTTTGTTACTATATCTTTATTTTAAACAGCATCCAAATCCTAATTTTGTTTCTTTTTTAGACTTAGAACCCAAGGACTGAGAGTAAAGAAGAAAACAGGCTTTGTTAAGATGTGCTTGGATTAAAAAAAAATGTTGACAAGTCTACTTATCACTCTGAATGTAGCAGTAAGAAATAGAGACCACACAGTGTAGACTGAGATAAACTTAGCTCTGAATCTACGTCATTACCCCCTTTTGATTGTGGTTTTTGCTTTTGTTCGGATTTTCTTTTATTTGCAAATAACATTTCTGCCATTTCCTAACTCATGTACTTTTACCCTCTTCTTCCAAATATTGAGGAACTTTAAATTAAAAATTGATATTCTAAAATACACAAAAGATAAAATGTTTAATGGGTATTTTGACATGTTTATTAAAGTGTAAAAGACTTCAGTACATTACACAATGTGCTGAAACTAGAATTTTTCATATGCTACATTTTAAGTTTGCATTCATCAAAATATCCCTTCTTTGTCAATATTGATGGCCACAGCTGATCATCATCCTGGCAGAAACCATGACTTTGATAAATTTTGTGGCATTTATGCTTGGAATAGTTGATCAGACATTAGTAGTCACAAGCTAGGAATGGTTTTTACCATCGAGAAAATCTGGTCAGGTAGACACAATCAGATGTAAACAATTTCATTTTTATTACCTTAAGAATAGGAAATAACATTAAAATGGTTTTGGATGTAGTTATTTCAAAAATGTCTTCAGATTAATGTTTTAATTACTCATTTATTAATATTGTTCTGGTTGAAGTCTGATTATAAGTTTTTAATTTCCCTCACTTCAAATGTCTAATAACCATGAATACTTTTAGGCCGTTATTTTAGCTATAGAATTAAACCTCTCCTCCCTCATCCCCCACGAGTCAGGAAAATAGTAACATTTATTCAAATGCATCAAATATGGCTTTAAAATAACAGCACTATAAACCTTACAGACAGAGATACCATCACACACTTACAACCACCCACACCCACTCACATCCACACACACATTTACACACACTGGCTCTTTCAATAGGTCTGAATATTGACGTGCCTGCTTCTGATATTCTTACATGATAACTTCTTTTTTTAAATCAACTTTTATCATGAACATTTTTAAACATACAGAAAAATTGACAGAATAGTAAATTATCACTTAAATATCTACCTCCTGGATTCAACAGCTGTTAACATTTTGCCATATTTGCTATATCTATATTTTTTTGATGAACCACTTGAAAATAAGTTGCAGACATCATACTTCAACCCTGAATACTACAGTATGTATCTTTGAGAAATGAAACGATTCTATTATAAAACCATAATGCCATTATCATACCTAAGAAAATTGACAAATATCACCTGGAATACTGTCTTCCGTATTCAAATTTCCCCAGTTTTTTTAAAAAAAGCTTTTAAATACACACAGATTACGTAAGACTAAAATACATGGGCATATATACAACATAAGTGAAAGCATATGACAGTCAGAGCTCAAGTTCAAAAAGGCTTAGTCAAAAGTATCACTGCAGGGAAGGTAAAAAATTCAGCAAGACCTTTATTGATGATTGACCACATGCTAATTACCACTTCTGATTCTATGGGCATATAGAAACATCAAAGGCATTGAGCTTACATTTGTGCTTTTAGCTAAAAGTTATAAGTATAACTAAAAATAAATAAGTAGAAGTCTCCCAAAATTTCTTTTTAATAAACATGTTTTTAAAATGATTCACAGAGCCATAATTTCATATAAACTATCCAGAAGATAGAAATGAAGTATATTTGTGATATTTTATCCTAAATATGTAGTTCATCCTTTTCTCACTTTGTAACAGTTTTCATGTGGTAGTCACTTACATTATACTTTTATGAAAGGGCATGCTATCAATCAGAAGTAAAGGTAACATTAGAATTATTTGGGGTACTTTGTCATGCTCTTTTGCTTTTACTAGAAAGACCTATTTCATGTTCTATTTCAGTGCATTGTACAGGGTGACTTGTTTATGAAGAGAAAGACAGACGAGAGAGGAAAGGAAGAGAATCCCTGAGTTGCACACAAACCCACACAGTGACTGTGGGACAGCACTGCCACACACAAAAGAGGGGAGAACCGTTATGTCATTCGGCACTAAAGGATGTGCTTAGGATTGTTACTGCCACAGGAATTCAGGAAAGAGGAAAATCAGTGAGGACTGGAGTTGAGAGGAAGGCTCCAGTGCTTCCTGGAGATGGCAGCTGGGCCTGGAGGGAAGGTCAGATTTGAACAGAAAAGGGGGAAGGAAAACGGCGTTGTGCAGGTGTGTGAAGCCATGCGAGAAAAACCATCATGGCACACTTGCAGAACAGTGCTTTGGGGTAAAGGGAATTGATTGAGAGGCAGGGAGGGAAAAGGAAACATAGGCAGTGAAGTGATAAGGCCGTGGTAGAGTAAATCTCAAATTTTCCTAGGATAAAGGGATAGTCTGTTCTTTCATTTGTACCCCTCCTTGCCCTGGAAGTAATTTTAGGTAGCTATGGCAGTTATTATAGATGTATAGGAGAATTTTGTAGAAGTGTTCGAGTAGAATTTTTAAGTGAAGACAGGTGATTCTATTGGCTTAGTTAAGAGAGTTGAAAACAGGAAGGAGAAGGTGGATGAATTTGACATTAATATAACTCAGTGGCCATAATTCCTCTATTAAAATGGTATTTACTTGACTTGATTTTCCTTCTTCCTTTTTCCCTTTGATCTTCATAATATTCCTGGGACTTTATTGTTCAGTGTTGTCGGGAATAAAATTGTATTAATATTAAACTTTACCATATTGAAGTATTTCATAGTTATCTAAAACATCTATTACAACTGAGTAGTTAAAATAAGTGTATTCTAGTAACTTCCTAGTAAAGCCTATGCCACCTATCTGGAGCCCAATCTTGGCCTCCCTAACAGATCTGCCCTGACAGGTGCACACCCAGGAGCATCCTCTTTGGGGAACACCTTTCCTCCCTCTGGGAATTCTGTCCCACTAACTCTGAGGGTATTGGCTAGTTGGTTAGTAGCAGCTAACATGCATAATTCACTGCTGGTTTCAGTCAAGACAGGTTACATGGCAGTAAAACCAAACAAACAATAAAACAAAACCCCAGAACTTGAATAACTTAACCCCACCAATCTTTGATTTTTGCCCATGCTCTGTTGCTCTGCTCCTCAGGGTCACTAAGGGACTCAGGCTGACAAGACCCATCTTGACACCTGCTCCCACAATCTCTAAGGCAGCAGCAAAGGAGAATGTAGCAAACTGTGCACTGGCTCTTACAGCTTTCACTCAGCAGTGACATAGGTCACTTCTGTATACATTTTGTCAGCCAGAGTAAGTCACATGGTAATACCTGACTTCAAAGGGGGCAGTGAAGTGCAATCCTACTATGTTCCTGGAAAGAGAGGAAAGCCAGGCTATTTGTGAACATCTCTAATGATATTCACACTGTCTTGTCCTTTTTTCCTTCCTTCCTCTCTACTTTTTGGGAAAACATATTGTATTATTTAATGGAAAACTCCCTGCCAGGGTAGAGTCACTTGCTGAATGACAAGAGATGAGCTACCTCATGTACATTACTACTTTGAAAGGTAATTCCATGCCATATTTAATAGGACTAGAACATAATTTCTGCAAATTTAGCCCAATTCAGAGACCATCTGTAGTTTAGGGAAAATACTAACTTTAGTGATTGTAATTACACTGAGTCACATGTCAGTAACACCCTCTTTTCCATGGAAACATGAGACATTTTGCAATTTATCAACAAGTGTGCTGCCCGGATTAGAGTAGAAGGCTTGCTTCCAACTCACTGTGCTTGTCCAGGCATGGTTCAATTATCCCTAATGCCAGAGAAAAGTAGCTACGTATTTCCCACTGAGCCTCTTGAACTTCAGCTACTGGCTGAGTACTGGGCAATGTGTTATATTGTCACCTTCCAGCAGGGTCACTTAAAGGTTTTCTATTTGCATTATGGGAATGACGAGCATGCCTTAGCAGTTTAGAGGAGTCAGTTATCTGATACCATAAAGGGCACTGGCCTTGACATAGAAAGAGCTTTGCATAGCTTTCCCATTCACCTGGGGATATGTTTACTTATTTTCCGCTTTGAAAATGATTTCCTGTTTTGTTTTGCAATTTTGCCACCTGTCTGTTTTTCATTTCTCCACATTGGAATTGCTTCTAAACACCATTACATGAAATGTTATAAAGAAGATCATGACTGAAGACTAGTAAGACCATACTTTGAGTTGTTTTTCCAGGAGAGCAGAGTCATGTCTGTCTTTTTTTGCCACTGAATCCCTATTGCTTAGGATGGCTTGTGGCACATGGTACTCAATAAATGTTATTGAATTAACAAATGAATGACAGAGAAGACATTATTGGCTCACCTGTGTGGTAGTTCTCTATCTTTTCTTTGACCCATGGCAAAAAATTGTAAGCTAACTAGACTGGAATGAGACTTGCAGAAACCTTTGCCACATTAAACTAATAAGTCTATAGTTTTGCTCTCCAATTATTTAATTATTTATAATTAGTAATTAATAATTATCATAATTATTAATTTACTTATTTAAGTTGCTGGAATGTTATTTATTTTTATATTTATTTAGGTTATTAAGTATGAAATGTCCATTTCCTTAAGTACTAAGTTTGATGGTTGATATCTCTGACATTTCACTTTGACACCTCTTATTTTTATTGTGAAGGTACATCTTCAGTCTCTCAAATGCATGTTTTGGCTTGTGATTAAATCAAATTGTTTGGAGAAATTTTTGTGAAACCATGGATAAGTCAAAAGTTCGTGTTATTTTGGAATATGAGTTCCATCGTGGAACCAGTGCAGCACAGACAATTCAAAATATCAATGAAGTGTTTGGGAAGGATGTGGCTAATGAACACATAGTACCATCAATGGTTTGAGAAGTTCCATTCTGGTGATTTTAATCTTGAAAACGAGCCATATGGGTGACCTAAGACCAACATGGATAATGATGAGCTGAAAGCTGTAGTGGAAGTGAATCCATCTCAACCTGTGCATGAATTAACAGCAAGATTTGACGTTACTATTCCAACAGTATTGGACCATTTGAAACAAATGGGCAAGATAAAGAAGCTGGATAGATGGGTACCGCATGAATTAAACAAGCATCAGAAGAGAAATCATCTCGAAGCTTGCCTTTCTTTGCTGTCACTACATAAAGGTGAACCATTTCTACACACATATGTGATGAAAAATGGATTCTTTTTGACAATTACAAGTGTTTCGCACAATGGTTGGATAAAGATGAAGTGTCAAAACACAGTCCAAAAACCGAATAGAATGGTTTCTGTTTGGTGGTCTAGCGCTGGTATTATCCATTACCGCTTCATGAAACTTGATAGTGGATGTCTACTGCAACCAATTGGATGAAATGATGAGGATGCTTGCGATTAAGCAGCAGAGATTGGTCACTGGAGACATGCCAATCCTCTTGCAAGACAACGCTGGACCACATGTCACACAAACAACACTGCTCCAGCTACAGAAGCTGGACTTGGAAACTCTGTCATCCACTGTATTCACCAGACCTTGTACCAACTGACTACCACTTCTTCCAGGCTTTGGACCACTTCTTACAGGGGAAAATATTCAATTCTCAATAAGCTGTGGAAAATGCCTTTTGCGATTTCATCACCAGTTGCTCTCCAGGCTTCTTCACTGCTGGCATAAACTACTGTTAAAATGGCAAAACTGTGTCAATTGTTTAGGCACATACTTTGATTAATTGTACTGCTTCTTGTTTGAGGTATAAATTATACTTTTGATTCAAAATTGGACATTTCATATTTAATGACCTAATATATCCCACTATTCCCTAGTCATACCTAACTTTCCAGCCAAATAGAGCTACTGGCTATTCTCAGAATGGGCATGCTTCTAGTCATGGATTGAATTTTGTCCCCTACAAAAAAATACACGTTGAGGTCCTAGTCCCAGTACCTAATGTGACGTTATTTGAAAATAGGACCATTGCACATGTAATTAGTTGAGACAAGGTCATACTGGAGTAGGGTGGGCCCTCATCCGATGTAAGTGGCGTCCTTATAAAGAAGATGGCCATGTGAAGAGAGACACACAGAGAAAACATGTGACAATTCAGGCAGAGATGGGGTGATGCAGCTGCAAGCCGAGGAATGCTAATGACGGCCAGCAAACCACTAGTAGCTAGAAGAGGAAAGGACGGATTCTCTCCTACGAGTTTCAGAGAGAGCGTGGCCCCATCAACACCTTGATTTTGGACTTCTAGGGCCAGAACTATAAGACGATAAATTTCTGTTGTGTTGAGCCACTCAGTTTGTGGTACTTTGTTACAGCAACCCTGAGAAACTCACACACTCCTCAAGCCTGCATGTTTTGCTTCCTCTATCAGACCATTTGCCATTGCAGTGACAGAAATTGTAGTGAGACCTAGTGTTTTGAGAGGAGGAGTAGACAGAGTTTCCCATGTTCCTAGAAAGTGTAGGGGTCACACGAGGCCAAGTCTACTCAATTCTAGGCATCCCTAGGATGAGGGAATGGCACGGGAGTGGTGAGAGCACTCGAGCACAAGTGATGAGTCAGAACAGGCGTCCCTGTGTTCAACGGGGGCCCCAGGGGCCGAGAGTCCTCCAGCTTACTGGTAGGACTTTTGAGTAGAGACAAATAAATGAGAAACGAGGATGATGGGGATCGGGAAACAAGAACAAGCTTGTGAGCTCCCACTCACCAGCAACAGGATGTCTCCAGGATTTGGATTTGAAGGTCAGTGAAGGAAGACCCATGGGACGTTTTGGGGATGAGAGTGTGAGAGATAGGAGGAGTCCAAGAACGAGTTTGTGAGCTTTTACTTCCTGAGGACCAAATGTGAATTGTGAAGGTCAGCAAAGGGAAGATCCCAGTCGCAGTCTGGGAGTGTCTCTCTCTCAGCTTTGTTCAGGAGGGTCCGGGTGGACGATTACCTTCCCTCGATGAGCTAGGGCACTCTGCCTACACCCCAGGATCAGCAACAAGTTAAATAGGGACCCCTGCATGGCTTGGGACTTCACCCAGCCACCTCATCAGGGACAAGGGAGGTTACTGGCTCTGAGGGACTCATGGTCAACCGGGGACACTGGCCTCTCTCAATTTAGTCAAAGATCCATGTAAACCTTACTGGTGACCCAGGGACTCAGAGGAAGGCAGGATTCGGGAGTTAGCCCAGGACGAGCTGCCACTGTGTATTGCTTCCTGAGTTGCAAGCTTTGCCTGCTAGAGTGGCAGAGGTGGTGTACACCCGGTGTGCCCTCCCGGCTTTCGGCACCAAATGCTAGGTCCGGAGCCTCACGTGTAGCAAAATGCTGTTTATTTTGGGCCTCTGGGTGCAGATGGTGCCTCTGGGAGGCAAAAAAGCGTCCACACTGAGGGAGGGGAAAGCCTTGGTTTTATAGAGGGTTTCTTGCAGTGTGTGTGTGGGGGGTGAGTACCTGAGACAGAACAGCTGCTGCAATAAAAAAAATTTTTTTAAACAACCAATTTCTGGGACCCCTGGGTCAGTCTCATCCTGTAGAGATAAGAGAGAGGGGTATTTCCATCCTCATCAGAAGGGGTAGGAATGCTGCAGCTATCTGTTAGATTTTATAACCTCCAGGGACTCTCCAGACACCATGCAGCTATTGTTTCACAAACCTCAGTTTTCTATTAACTATATTCTGTCCCATACATACTTCTCGGTTCCCACCTGGAACAAACCTAACAAGTACTATCTTTCATAATGAACAAATTTTTGCTGATATCAAGGCCAAAAAACCTGCCAATCTTTCTAACAATGCAGATATAATAGTAGTCAGGGTTCTTCAGAGAAACAGAGCCAATAGGATGGAGATATATGTAAAGAGAGAGATTATAAGGAATTGGCTCATGCAATTATGAAAACTGAGAATTCCATAATTTTCAGCTGGCAAGCTGGAGACCAAGGGGAGTCAGGTATGAGTTCAAAAGCCTGAGAACCAAGAGAGCAGATGGGATTAGGGCTAGCGTGAGGGCAGAGGAAGACCAAAGTCCCCATTTAAGCAGTCAGGCAGGCAAAGTTCCCTCTTGGCCATTTTTGTTCTATTTAGTTCTTCAATTGATTGGATAAAGCCCACCCACATTAGGGAGGACAATCTACTTTACTCAGTCCACCAATTCAGATGTTCATTTTATCCAGAAACACCCTCACAGACCCACCCAGAATAATGCTTGATCAAATATCTGGGCACCCAGTGGCCCAGTCAAGCTGATACAAAAAATTAGCTAACACAGCAGGTAACACTTATGGGAAGTTTCTAAGTAAAGAACAGTGTCTTAGTTTGTTTTCTGCTCCTATAACAGAATAGCACAGACTGAGTAATTTATAAAGAAAAGAAATTTATTTCTTACAATGCTGGAGGCTGGGAAATCCAAGAGCATGGCACTAGCATCTTGTCAGGGTCCTCCCATGGTAGAAGGGCAGAAGGCAGAAGGGGGAGAGAGAGTGACAGCACTTAAAACAGAGAGGAAAAGGGGACCAGACTCCTGCAATCACTAATCTGCTCCCATAATAATGACACTGATCCATTCATGAGGGTGAAGTCCTCATGGCTCAATCACCCCCCAAGAGCCCCCACCTCTTACCACCACAATGGCAACCAAGTTTTTACATGAGTTTTGGAGGGAACATTCAAACCATAGCAAACAAAGTCCTCTGGAATCTCACTTCTCTTACTGTCACCAGCCTTCTGTGGACAAAAAAATCCAAACTCTGAAATATTTAAAGGAAGTTTATTCTGAGCCAAATTTGAGGACCATGAGCCAGAGTCACTCCCAAGAAACCTTGAGCAAGTGGACTCGATGTGGTTAGGTTATGGTTTGGTTTTATACATTTCAGGGAGACAGGGGTTACAGGTAAAGTCATCAATCAATACGTGAGAGGCATACAGTGGTTTGGCACAAAAAGCTGGGACATCTCGAAGCAGGGGGCTTACAGGTTATAGGTGGGTTTAAAGATTCTTTGGCTGATAATTGGCTGAGAGAGTTAGGCTTTATCTAAAAGACCAGAAAAGAAATGTTCAATTTAAGATAAAGGTGTGAGCACTCTGGGAGGTCCGGACAGGAGAATGTTTCAAGTTAAGGTATGCATATGCTAGGATGCTTGAGTTAAGATGGGTGCTTTCTATCTTTTAGGTGATGTTAATGCTATACCGGAATCAGGTTTGGGAAGTAAACCGCACTTTATTTGGTTAACAAAACGTGCTTAGTGGGAATTTACTATTTGTGAGCATGACTCATCTGGCCTCCTTAGGAAGGAATTTTGAGCAAAAGAAAAAGATCAGGGTTCAGTCCTCACTTCCTATCCAGCCAAGTGGGCCCCATGGATGGTCTACTTGGACATTCTCCTGCATTTCATGCACCACTGCCTGGAAAGCACACCTGCCTTCCTTAAAGTCTGTGATGATACAAACACACTTTAAGAGTCCTTAAAAGTTTACGATAAAGTTCTTATGAATAAAAACATCTGGAGAAAGTTAATTTTAATTCTAGGTACTGAGTTACTCTTAATACTACAGCTTTTTAAAAAATATATATTGTGGTAAAATACATATAAAATTTACCGTGTAACCATTTCTAAGTGTACAGTCCAATGGCATAAAATACATTCACTTTGTGGTGCAATCATGACCACCATCCATGTCGAGAACTTTCATCTTGCAAAACTGCAATTCTGTTCTCATTAAACAACTTCTCATTCCCTTCTTCACTAGTCTCTGGCATTCTACCTTCCATCTGTATGAAGGTGACTATTCTAGGTACCTCATATAAGTGTAATCATGCAATATTTGTCCTTTCGTGACCGGCTTATTTTACTTGGCCTAATGTCTTCAAGGTTCACCCATGTTGTAGCATGTGTCAGAATTTCCTTCCTCTTTAAGGTTGAATAATATTCCATTGTGTTTATACCCCATTTTGCTTGTCCATTCATCTGTCAATGGATGCTGAGTTTGCTTCCAACTTTTGACTATTATGAATAGTACTGTCACGAATATGGGTGTACAAAAATCTCTTCAAGGTCCTGCTTTCAATTCTTTAGGGTATATGCCTAGAAGTAAAATTGCTAGATCATATGGTAATTCTATATTTAATTTTGTTTTGAGGAAACACCAGAGATTTTCATAGTGGTTGCACCATTTTACATTCATACCAACACTGAGCATCTTTTCATCTATTTGCCATCTGTATATCTTTTTTGGAAAAATGTCTATTTGAGTCCTTTTCCCATTTTTAAATTGGCTTGTTTTGTTAAAGAGTTAGAGTTCTTTATGTATTTTAGATATTGTTGAGAGTTAGGGTCAAGACATGAGAACCCCAGGAATGGGACAGGACTGTGCCAAAGAGCAACCTGTGGACATGTCAGTTCACTGAGCAAAAGCTGCTCGACCTTGAGGGGGACATTCCACTAAACAGGGATGTCTGCAAACGGACCCTGCCTTGAAGCCTGAGGGCTACAGCCTGGATGTCTGCAAATGAACCAGGGCTTGTAATCTGAAGGCGAAGAGAATGATCAAATGATGTCAGCCCAGCAGATAAGAGCAGTTTTCTATTGTAAGCCTGAGGCAATGTTCCCATCTCTCTCCTGAGTTCATGTCTCAGTAAAGGAGGAACTAGATAAAGTAAAAAGAAGTACATGGTGTCTTTTGTTCCTGTTTAGATTATATGCCCTAACTGCTAACCCATGAGCTTTTCACATGAAATCACTATAATCCATAACATGAAAAAGAATAAAAACGGGTGCTAGACTTCACTCAGTACCACCTGGCTCACGGGAATGCTGGCAGTCCCCTGACCTCCCTGCATCCTTTCACCTTACGGACACAAAAAGTATCTTTGTCTCTCCCATCTCTTGCAAAGCACACTGCCCAGGGACCGGGTTATATCAGGGGCGTTGGGAACCCTTGATAAGATATTAGCCTCTTATCAGATTAATGGTTTGCTAGCATTTTCTCCTATCCCAGGTTTGCTTTCACTTTGTTGAGTGTGACCTTTAATACACAGAATTTTTAAATTTTGAAGTAGCCCAATTTAGCAATTTTTACTTTTGTTGCCTGTGCTTTTGGTGTCACATCAAAAAAAAAAAACAACAACAAAAACCCATTGCCAAATCCAATATCATAAAACATTTCTCCTATTTTCAGCTTTACTGAGATATAATTGACAAAAATCGTATATGTTTAAGGTATATGTGATGCTTTGGTATAACTATACATTGTGAAATTATCACCATAATCTAGATAATTAACATAGTCATACCTCACATAGTTATTATGTCTTCCAGTTTCATCCATGTTTTTGCAAATGGCAGGATTTCTTTTGTTTTTACACCTCCTCCCGCCCCCGAGCCTGAGCTGGAACAAGCTCAGGACAAGGGCGTGAGCTTTCTGTGCAAGGTCATGCTGGAGCTGTGGTGTCAGCTGCAGGACCTGGAGTTGGTGGGGTGCCACTTCACCACCACTTGCTGCACGAATCTGTCCTATGTGATCAGGAGAAGCAAACACCTGAAGAGCTTGGACCTTGCTGCCAATGCCCTGGATGACAGTGTGGTTGCGGTGCCCTGCGAGGGACTGAAGCATGGGAAGGGCTCTCTGAGGAGACTCGGGTTGCAAGCATGTGGATTGACCTCCAATTGCTGTGAGGTGCTCTCCTCCGTCCTCTTCTGCAACCAGAGCCTGACCAGTCTGAACCTGGTGCAGAACAACTTCAGTCCTGAAGGAATGGTGAAGACTTTGCACGTCCACTCTGTAATCTACGGGTAATTGGGCTGTGGAAGTGCCAGTATCCAGTGCAAGTACAAATGCTGCTGGAGGAGTTGCAGCTACTCAAGCCCCAACTTGTGATTGATGGTAGTTGGTATGATTTTGGCGAAGATGACCAATATTGGCGGAAATACTGAAGATATGAAAACCCTCCCCACCCACACCCATTCTGATGGAGGAACTTCAAAAGCTGCCTTCTCAGGGCAAGCTCTGGGAGTTCCTTCTCAGAGACAGAATGAATCCTGATTCTCTCAAAGCCCCCAATGGTAGTGATGACACTGTGTCCAGTATAACTTGGTTACTGCATTCGAAGGCTTGTGTGACCTTCAAGACACAGGATCTCAGTATCTATGAAATAGCTGTCCTACCTCAAAGCATAGAGAATCAGATAAACACCAAGCGCATCAAGATAAAGGGAGGAGGGGAGGGAAGGGAGGGGAGGGAATTCTCTGCCAGGAATGTAGAGGCAACCACACTCCTCCAGGCCATGTCGAGTCATTGGTAGACAGAGGGGTCTCCAAGTCTCACCAGGTTACCAGCTTAAACACAGTCTGGTTTAAGACATGAGCCCAGTAAACGGTGGCTGTACTGCCTGGGAGAAATGAAAAGAGAAGGAGGCTTGGGGTATCTGACTCCTCTTAAGCGCAATAGCCAAATACACCACAGAAGTGTTTCCTGGGATAGGAGGAGCCCCCAGTTGTGTCATCATGGCTGAGGCCAGTCTCTCTGGTTGTCTCAATTGACCCCACATGATCCAAGGCTCCGTCGTGGTGTCACGTGTCTGTCGGTGGCAGGAGCCCATCAGTGGCAGCTGGAGGGAGAGACGTTTCATTTGTGGAATCCAGCTCATGAGGTAGGTGAACTTGTCTGGAAGGGAGCCACTCGGGACTTGTAGAAGTTTGAACACAAACATATCCTCTTCCCCATGTTAGCACACCAAAGGACTGTCCCAGGTTCCTACACAGTCCCACTGCTGCACCCACACTTTGTTGGGGCTCCAGATCAGATCTGGAAAGAGAGGTGTAGTGACAAAGAATAGTGGTGGAGGACAGCTGGAGCTGGGACAAAGTGAAAAAATTAGGATGTCATCCATATAGTAATATATGATAGCGGATGGGAACTGGCACCAAGAAGGGAGTAGGGCTTGATGAACATAATGTTGACAAATAGCAGGACTATTTAACATTCCTTGCAGAAGGACTTTCCAGCGATACCTGTCAAGAGGTTGAGCATTATAAGTGGGAACAGAAACTGCAAATCTTTCCTGGTCTTGTTTCATTAGAGGAATTATGAAAAAACAGTCTGTTAAATCAATTATAATCGAAGGCCAATCTCTTGGAATTAACCTGGGGAAGACCAGGTTGTAGCAGTCCCATGGGAACTATAATAGCATTAAGAGCTCTTAGGTCCTATAGTAAATGCCACTTACTGTTCTTTTCAAGTATGCAAAATACAGGAGTATGCCATGGGCTCAGGGAAGGTTCTTTATGTCCCGCTTTAAGTTGGTCCTGGATGAGAGATTCTAATGTTTTAATTTATCCTTCTTAACGGGCCACTGCTCTATCCATATGGGTGAATTAGTGTCCACTGTAAAGGTGTGGGTTGTATTGGGTGCACCTGAGCAGTGGCCCCTAATGAAAAGGCTAGGTAGTTAGAGGAAGAGTCCGTTGTTCTAGCAAATCTCATCCCCATGAAGAGTACAGTAGGGGAAGGATGAGGGGTTGGAGTATGGTCTCTTGTTGGTCAGGGCCTATGCATAGAAAGCAGTGGGTACTTTGTCTCCAAAGGCGGAGACACCACCCACTCTGCTAACACTAAGGATTCCTGAGAAGGCCTTCTAGCAGGCAATGTTGAAAAGTGGATGGTTTACTAGGAGAGGAATAGAGATCCCCCTTGAGATGGGGAGAAGGAGGAGGTGGAGGTAGCTGCTCCTCCTGTTGAGTCGCAGAAAGTGATGGTGGAGAGAAGGGCTCAGAATTCGGGGATTTTACAGCAGGGGATGCCGGCTCCTCCACTGGAGCAGAGGGTGGAGGAGGAAGAGGAGTGGGTTCCAAGGGATTAGCACCCGTAGAAACACATAAGGGAGTCAGTGCTGTTCGCACCAGGCTTCATGTAGTTAATACAGCAAGGGCACCGAATCCCCTGCCTAAAGTTCGTCTTAAAAAAACTTCCCTACTCGCTCCTAGAGTTCTAGATCTAACGGGCCCTCATCTGGGAACCTGGGGCAACATTGCCTTACTGCACATGAGAGCTGCTGTAAGGCTTCTGGTCCAACAGAACACGGAGTAGCTTTTGAGAGCTGCAGCAAAGTGCACAGATTTGCTGATCTTTTGACAGTTCTTGCCCCGTGTTAGAAATCCCCCCTTCTAAAAGTCTGTCCCTTTCCCAAAGCAGTGGGTGGGACTATCCCTTGCCTGGATGATGCCACTTACAGTCCAGATGAGGAAAACGCTCACTGGATGCCTGGATTCCTGAATCACGTCAGGGTTACCACTTGTGTGGCTGCTTTTTGAGCTTGGTAGCGAAGAAATGAGTAATTACTCAAAACACAGTGTTTCGAGAAGAATGGCAGAGGCCAGGATCAGAAGGAGAAAATGGCCTCGTCAGCTAACCTCCTCCCCGTATTTATTTCCAAGGACACGTGCAAAGGGGTCAGGGCCATTTGCTAATTTCTTTAACAACTTCCATACAGGTCAGTTGTTTTCAGCTGGCCTTTGCACACAGCAAACAAGCAGCTTCAGGCAGGTGTTTCCACCTGACCCCTCATTTACCGTGCTCACCTTCTTTCCCTCCATCCATCCATCCTTTCTTCTAGGCCCAGCTCCCACGTGAACCCAGAGCTGGATTACATTAAATAATAATTTGGCCAGGCGTGGTGGCTCACGCCTGTAATCCTAGCACTCTGGGAGGCTGAGGCGGGTGGATGGCTCAAGGTCAGGAGTTCAAAACCAGCCTGAGCAAGAGCAAGACCCCCGTTTCTACTAAAAGTGGAAAGTAATTAATTGGTCAACTAAAAATATATAGAAAAAATTAGCTGGGCATGGTGGCACATGCCTGTAGTCCCAGCTACTTGGGAGGCTGAGGCAAAAGGATCAGCTTGAGCCCAGGAGTTTGAGGTTGCTGTGAGCTAGGCTGATGCCACAGCACTCTAGCC